>CAWUFW010021472.1:0-119858 GCA_963921515.1 Calotriton arnoldi | reverse complement strand
CCCACTGACACCGATTGCTGTGGACCGTGATGTCTGCCTTTCGGCTGTCGTTGTGCACTGCGGTGGCTGACACGTGGCTGTGGGGTGTGGGGGATGCTCCTCCTTGCTGTGCTGTGGGACTAGGGGCCTGGTGTGTGTTGTACTTGGGCTGTCCACCGTCCCACCCACTGCACTTTGTGTTCCTGCCACTTACCTGTTACTTGTCGGTTAGTGCAGCTGTGGCGGACACATGGGTGTGGTGGGTGCTCGTTGTGGCGCTTCTGGCATATTTGGGGACCTGTTGGTGGTTACGTGGCTGGCTGAGTGTACACATGTCCCCACGCATCTTACAGTTGTTCTGTTTGGGCTGTGTGTGGTGGTGTCTGTTGCATGTGTGTGTTGTGTATTGTGTGCTGGACATGGGGGTGTTTGTCCCTGGGAGCTGTGGCATGGTGGTAGTGCATGTGAGTACATAGCGGTGTGCTGGTATACATTAGTTTGTACTTACCAGCCTCCACTCCCCTGCTAATCCGGCAAGGATCTCCGGATGTATTATGACTCGCACCTTCTCCTCCCACGCTTTGAAGGTCTTGAAGAGCGCGGGATTCCCTCCGCCAGTGACGGCAGCCAGCTCTCTGTTTTTGCCCTCCTTCTTCTTGACCAGGCTCTTGACGTCATTCCACCGTTTGTTTATTTCTCCTCTGTTCCTGGGCAGGGTCCCGACTGCATTGACCTGGTCTACGATCCGGTTCCACATTCTGTTTCTGGTGGCTAGTGGTGTGTGCTGGACCATGTTCCCATAGATTTGTGGGTGCACCTTGATGATCTCGTCGACCATGACCGTCAGCTCAATGGGCGTGAACTTGGGCATTCTTTGTGGTGCCATGGTGTTTGTGGTGCTGGTGCGGTGTGTGTTGTGTAATGTGCAGGGGGTTTGTGGTGCCGGTGTTTGGTGGTGGTGGTGGTGGTGGTTGTGATGTGTGCGTTTCTGTGGTGTGCTGCTGTCCTTGCTGTGTCACTGTGTCCTCTCCTCTCCTCTCTGGTTTGCAATGTTGCAAGGGGTTGTGGTCTGTGGGAGTGCTGCTTTTGTACTTACCTATGTGGGTGTGTCCTCATGGTCTGTTGTTTTCAGGTGTGTTGTGTCTGGGGTTCTGGCCTTTGTAGTTTTTGTTTGTCCGGGGGGTGTTTTCGGGATGTGTACTGTGCTTGTGTATTTGTGTGTGCCTTGCTGTGTGGACTTGTTGGCCATGTTGTGTGCTATTGGTTTTGTGAGCGGATGGTTTCTGTGCAGGGACGTGGGCGCCATGGCTTCTGCCGTGTCGATTCTCATCGGCGTTGTTTGCGCTGGCGGGCGGTATATTTGTAGTTTTCCCGTGCTCATGGCGGTGCGATCGTAATTTCACGTGCGGTGTGTCGGCCGTGAGGGCGGGCGGTTTTGTGTTGTCGTGCGTGTTTCCGTCCGTGGCGGGCGGTTTGACTCCGACTCGGACGATGGCGGGCGGTATCTTGTGTGATTTTTCGCCGATGGCGGTTTTCGGTTTGTGTAATCGTAATGGCGTGGTCGGTGTTCAGACGGTGTATGCGGGCGGATTTTTGCCGCTTCCATGCCTGGCGGATTTTTTTACGCCGGGTATCGTAATGGGCCCCATAGTTGTTAAAAATATCGATTTTTTATTAATGTTATGTATTTTAGTATATATTTTATATGTGTGTGATGTATGTTTTTTTGTATAAGAATTGTTTGTATTTTTAATATATGTGTTCAATTTTTAGTAGTTATTAATTTTTTTTGTCTAGATTTTTGCGTTTTTAGTTCCGTAGCGGGTTGTGGGTTTATAGGGGAATAGGGTGGGAAGTAATTTAATTATATTAAATGTATTGAATATTTTTTATTTATTAATATTTGTTTAACTGAGATGTTATAGTGTTAAATGTGTAACGTAATTTATTATTAATTATTTAATAATTGGTTAATTAATTTTAATTAGTTAATTGGTAATTAATTATGATAATTGTGTTATTCATTTTAGGTGTGTGTTGTGGAGTTTATAGGAGTAAAGGGTGGTAAGTAAATTGTGTTTAATTAATTATTATATAGTTGTTAATTAATGTTAATTATTTGATATTTATTTTGTGTAATTGTTTATTTTTTTGTGTGTTGTTTTTACTTTAACCCTTTCCATGCGTCCGTTGGCCAACGGCCGTCGCGAGCACTACCTCCGTAGTGCTGCGCACGTCCGTTGGCCGTCGCGGCCCCGCCCACTTAATCAAACCGCCGCACCGCGGCGGAATTGCCGCCGCGGTTAAGCGGTTAAAAGAGGTAAAAGGTGGGTATTACATAAATGTTAAATATTTAATTATTAGTTGTTAATATAGTTTAAAAAAAATCATATTTAATTGTGTTTTATTATTTTATAGTTTAATTTAGGTGTGTGTTGTGGATATTATAGTGTTAAAGCATGTGTACTCAATGAATGTTTATTATTTGTTTTGAATTAATACGATTTTTTAAAATTGATTATTAATTATGTTAATTATGGAAATAAATGTAATTTAAAATGTTGAAGTGTTTTGTTATTGGTGTGGTGTTATAGGGCAGGAAATAAAATAAATACATTTATGTTTTGAATAATTTTTTTGTTTGTCAATATTTGCAACTTTTAAATAATTATTGTTTATAAATGTATTTATTAATTTATTTTATATATTATTTGTAGGTTTTTGTTATATGTAATTAATATTATAATATGTGTTCTTTTTATATGTTTAATATATTTAATTTTATATTTTTAAAATATTGTTTATTTATTTTTATGATTTTTTAAATGTTGTAATATTTTTTGTTTTTTTCCAATTGTTTAAGTGTTATTAGTAATTTTTGTTTCTCTGCTATCCAACACTTTCTCCAATGTTGCATTCACTGGAGTGGGAATAGTAATTTTTACCTCTCCGCTATCCAGCACTTTCTCTACTGTTGCATTCACTGGAGTGGAAATAGCAATTTTTACCCCTCCGCTATCCAGCACTTTCCCTACTGTTGCACTCACTGGAGTGGGAATAGTAATTTTTACCCCTCCACTATCCAACACTTTCCCTACTATTGCACTCACTGGAGTGGGAATAATACATTTTACCCCTCCGCTATCCAACACTTATCCTACTGTTGCATTCAGTGGAGTGGGAATATTAATTTTTACCCCTCCGTTACAAACATTTTCTCTACTGTTGCATTCTTTGGAGTGGGAATAGTAATAGTAATTTTTACCCCTGTGCTATCCAATACTTTCCCTACTGTTGCACTCACTGGAGTGGGAATAGTAATTTTTACCCCTCCGCTATCCAACATTTTCCCTACTGTTGCACTCACTGGATTTGGAATAGTAAATTTAATTCCTCCGCTATCCAACACTTACCCTATTTTTGCACTCACTGCAGTGGGAATAGTAATTTTTACCCCTCCGCTATCCAACACTTTCCCTACTGTTGCACTGTTTGGAGTGGGAATAGTAATTTTTGCCCCTCCGCTATCCAACCCTTTCCCTACTGTTGCACTCACTGGAGTGGGAATAGTAATTTTTACCCCTCCGCTATCCAACATTTTCCCTACTGTTGCACTCACAGGAGTTGGAATAGTAAATTTAATTCCTCTGCTATCCAACACTTGCCCTACTTTTGCACTTACTGGATTGGGAATAGTAATTTTTACCCCTCAGCTATCCAACACTTTTCCTACTGTTGCACTCTTTCGAGTGGGAATAGTAATGTTTTCCCCTCCGCTATCCAACACTTTCCCTACTGTTGCACTCACTGGAGTTGGAATAGTAAATTTAATTATTCCGCTATCCAACACTTTCTCTACCGTTGCACTTATTGTATTGGGAAATGTAAGTTTACGTTTTTTTAATAGTTTATTGTTTTAATTTATTATAGAATTTTTTTTTCTTATTTTAAATTATTGAGATATATATATATATAATTTTTATATAATTTTAAAGTTTAAAAATAAAGATAATAGTTAATAAATTATTTTTAAGTAAACATATGTATATGTATAAATTATTATGTTTGTGTGGTTATATTTTTTTAAATTAAGTTTATTTGTTATATTTAGTTAAAATGTATATTTAATTTATTTTGTTAAAAACAATATTAATATTTAATATATTTAATATATTTTATATATATTTTTAAATCGATATTTTTGACATCTATATTTTTTACTTCGATATTTTTGACATCTATATTTTTTACATTGATATTTTGTCAGTGAACCACGTGAAGTTAGACTTCACGTATGACAATAATCTTTACCCATAATAATATTCTGAAAATTATTTTCAAACATTGATCTCGCTGTCAAATTACAAGTAGTATACATGTAAGTTGCCACAAGAAGGCAGCATTATCCAGCTAACAGTAAAAACATGACTGAAGCATTTTCAAGCTGGCATTCACTTACATTCTGTTTCAAATACTATTGTAAAATCTACATTAAACTAAGAGGTGGGCGAGCCAACAAATTAACAGGGAGTGACAAGACAGAGTCGAGCCAAAAGAGACGAGCCTTGAAAATATTTGCCAGTGAATGCATGCAACAAACATCAGGCCAGATTTTCAAAAAAGTCATGCAACGCAGCGCAGCCCCCAAAGAGGCTGCGTTGTGCTGCGTTGTGTGACAGGGAGGGAGCAGGAGAGTGCCATATCTTCAGAGCTCTCTCCGCCCCTTTCCCTAGTGCTGGTGCTGATTTCAGGTAGCGCTAAGGTGCGTGCGTGCATCTAGCATAGGTTTTTTACAGGAAAGGTACCCTTCCTGTATAAAATACCATGCCTAGACAAGTTTCAAAGCTGTTCCCACTTTGTATGTGTGCAGCACAGTGCAGCACGCATGCAAAGTCGAAAAAGCATGGCGAAATGAATACATTTCTCTTGTTACACCTTCTTTGAAGTGGTGTTAACTTTTGGCGCAAAACCCTGTCTGCAATTCCTTGTAGATACGTTTTTTTGTCAAAAGGCATGGGCGTTTGAATGGAAACGCCCATGTACCACCCATGTAATGCCCCCTCGGCGCTAAGTAATGCAATGCAGTGCTTTGTGCTGGTTTGTGCTGCTTTTAGGGTGCTTTCCAGCACAAAACAAGTTTTGCGCTGGAAAGTAAGTTCCCCAAAAACATTTTGCACTGGTTAGTGTCATTTTTGTGATGCTAACCGAGAGCAAATTGTTTGAAAATCTACTCCATCATGTCAGAATTTGATACAGTATCTTCAAAATTCAAACAAGCATTTGCAATGCAAAAGGTCTCATATTTGTGAGAGTTAGAGCTTTTGGTGTTGTAAATGACAATGTCATCTACCCAGGTGTTTTGCTTTGGAGTGGAGTGTATGTATGTGGTGTAGAGTGGATTTATGTGGGTTGGGTTGGGACTGTTAGTTCTGGAGTTGTGTGTGGTGGCACTTTGTGGTGTGGAGTGGATTTGTGTAGTGGAATTATGTGGCATGGTGGATAGATAGGGGTGAGAGCTGCACAGAATAGATAGGCAAATAGTGTGGTGTGGAGTGGATTTGTGTAATGGAATTATGTGGCATGGTGTGCAGTGTAATTATCTGGATAGTAATTGTATGGTATCGAGTGTGGAGTGTAAATATGTGGATTGGTATTTTGTGTTGTGGAGTTGTATGTTATGGAGTTTAATTATGTGGTGTGCTGTTGAATTTTGTGGCATGAAGTGAAATTCTGTGATGTGATTTGGATGTATGCGATGTGTTGTGTAATTGTGTTGTTGAGTTGAAACGTGATCTGCTGTTGAATTATGTGGAATGAAAATGTGTGGTAAAGCAAAGAATGAAGTTAATAACAAACACATGGAAACCTGTCATTGTTTATCCAAATGTAGCTTAGCCGAAGGTGTAACGAGGCACAGCAGCAATCTTGAAATTAGCTTTTCCAAGGTTTGCAATTTGTTACAGATGTGGAAGAAATACCACAATTGACATTTAGAGAGAAACACATGGGCTAAGGCAAGTGTTTTAGAGGGCCTCACTAACTGTCAATTTTTTTTTTTAAATGGAGAGGTTACAGATCAAATTCACTGTTACCTTTAAGGATTTAAAGCTACCATGAAAATTAAAAAAACTTATGTCTGGAGGGTGGGGCAAACTGACAAACTGGAAGCCCGAATGCAACGTCAGAGGTCTCCTGGGGCAAGAGCAAGCTTTATGGTTTATGTGCATTTCATTTTTTTTCAACCACCGATCTCCCTAAAAAGCACTAAGTTTTAAGACAGGGGCATAGTAGACAAATGCCCATGCCCCCCCACCTTCCAAGGGCCCCCCCTGGGAAAGTAAAATTTATTTCTGTCTCACATCTGCCTGTTTCTCCATCAAAGCCTTCAATGTATTCATTATTGTTTTGCATCATGGGCCCTAAATTAGCAGAAAAGGGGTAACAAAATGAAAGATGTTCCAGACAAGGGACCATAAACTATGTCTCAACCTGGCCCCCAAAATCCTTAAGATGACACTCACATTGGAAACTAAATGTAGAGCCTAACTGAAATGTCAAACACTACAATTTCACAGACCTAGGTTTTCACCCAAAATTACGAGCCTAGTGAAGTGGATTTCCCCTTCCCTACCCAGCTCCAATCCTTCTGCATTGGTGCGGCCTAATCCAACACCAAGGGTTAGTTACTCTGCTGGACTGGAGCTGGCGTGGATAATCTCTTCCAAGTACCACCTACTGGGAGGTGAGGGAGTGTTTTTCCAGAAATTACCTTTGCGTGAAACTAAGTCACAAAGATGGTGATGGTACAAACCATACAACATGCCATTTAGAGCTGCTGCAGGGAGCTTGGCATCCCGATGCTGAAAGGCAGTAAATACCTCGGTCCAGCCTGACAAACACAGCGTTGCTCATTGCCACTGTTGGTTAAGGGCTTCAATGTGCTCCTACCTGCAGGACACCCGTAAACGCC
This sequence comes from Calotriton arnoldi, assembly GCA_963921515.1. Classification (NCBI taxonomy): domain Eukaryota; kingdom Metazoa; phylum Chordata; class Amphibia; order Caudata; family Salamandridae; genus Calotriton; species Calotriton arnoldi. The sequence continues at coordinate 112,909 of CAWUFW010021472.1, read as the reverse complement.
TTCCGAGGACCAGTTATTTTTGGTGAAACATGACTGAAGTCATTAGGTGAGTTTTATCTGCGTATCAGTCCAGCTCTTGTTCCTGTTATTGACATTTCAACTCAACTTTCGTGTCTTCACCTTCAGATTCCTTCCGACTAGAGACTGGCTAGCCAGGGGCGGCTCCTCCGCTAAGGCAGAGGAGCGTCGCCCCATTGCCTTTCAGCACTAAAAAAAGGAAAAATAAAATGATAATAACGCGAGGTTATTATCATTTTATTTTCCCGTGCTGAGGCAGTTTTGCGGGGTGGGGCAGGGCTAGGCTGGGCAGCGCAGGGAGAGGAGTTGTGGCACTGTCTAAGTGCCCATGAATGTTTGGCCGGCGGTCTCGGCCGGCCAAACAGTCTTGCACACTTTGCATGTTCTCCACCCAGGCTGCATTACAGCCTGGGTGGAGAACATGCCCAAGCTCCTATTCCCTGTCTGAGCGCAAAGCCATGGCGCTCAGACCAATCACAACACTGCATTGCAGCATTGTGATTGGCTTAGGGAGCCTGGGTGTATCCGGCTTCCTGTTAGCAGAGAAGTCAGGAAGAGGACGGAGAGGACGGAGGCAGGTAAGTGATCTTATTTTTTTACACACACCCCTACCACCTCCCCGCTCCCTGCCCCCTGCCTCACTACCGATTCGTGGGAGCAGCCACCACTGCTGGCTACCCTGACAAGGACTGATACCCATCTCGCACTCTACCGCTGTTTGATGCCACCACATAGGCTTCGGGGAACTATAAATCACATATGTGGTAACATATTGAGCATTGCATGGTTGCAGTGACAGGTCAAATTAATCCACTACCCCAAATGCATGAATGGCCAGTTACGGTCACCACTGACATCGAGATGGGAGCTGCAGTCACTGGTTCGAATCCTAAGTCAGCCTTCAACCCTTCCAAGGTCGGTGAAGTAAATGCCAACATATTCAATAACATTTTACTTACAACTCGAAATGCCATTTTGAAAACATTGTTATATCATATATTAAACCTCATCATACCCCATCATTCCAAGGCAACAATGCTGCTTACTAACAACAGACTAACAAACCATAGGCTTCAAGAGATTAACGCCACCTATCATTTATATTTACGGTACCTTTATATCTTGAACCAAGCCAAAGGGGCATCAGAACACTGCATGTAGCAGAGGAAGAGAGCAAGAGTATGTGTTGTAATACCTAAGGCTGGTGTAAGACAAGTTAATGATGTATGTTAGGAGGAAGAAGGCAGAAGGTGGCGGGAGGGTCATGCACAACGATGTGGAATGACAATGGCAGGTAAGTCTTAGGTGAGATTAAGGGAACTGAGTAACTAGGAGCCAGAGGCTGCAGGGGTTGAGAGAAGCATACAATGGCAAAGAGGTCAGGGGGAATGGAAGGGGGTTGAAGAAGTAGTACCTGCATCAAAGCTCACAAATTAATCTGTAGTCGAGCGGTGCTCCTCAGCTACAAACGGAAGTGATGTATCGGGTACGCAAACCAATTAGGAAGCACCAAAGAAGAGCACCGCTGGATTTAACCTATGTTAAGCAGTAGGCGGGATCAAAGTCCTTTTAGTGAATACAGCATGTCTTCCAGACAGCGCATGCGCGTTGCCAGGCTCGACCTAAAAAGGGTATTTCTTTAACATGCGGAAGAGTTTCACCTTAGTACATCAGATTATATCTCTGCATTGAGAAGCATTTATTAAAAGTGAGTTTTTAAACATGCACTAAGATACATTCCAGCCCCCTCTTCATTTTGATGATGATGCTATTATTGAACTAAGAGGCAAGTCAGTTGTCATTTATAGCCTGTATGTGGCCTCGAGTCTTATTATAGAACAGATGGAGCAACATTTTAGGCTATAAATCAAACACAAGAAATGTTTGTCCAGGCCACCCTCTCAGCTAATTTGAAGGTGTTCTAATGAACAACAAGGTGGCTTGGTGAAATATAGTATTTGCCTAGGATCACTTGTTTTGGTCAAGAATGGGAAGACAGGATTCAGTCCACATTTTGCAGTTTCACATTGTGCAATCCAGCCACTAGATAGACATCTCTTTCTGGCATCAATGGGTAATGCTTTGTCCTTAATTCTTGGATGATGACATTAGAGTGTCAGTGACAGGTAGGTTTGCCAGGATTCACAGGCTGCTGAGCAAAGGCTGGGATTCAAACCAGGTTCCCCATGTTACATAGTCAGCAGCTGTAGCCACAAGGCCACATCACCTCCCATGAAAGCTTGCCTCGTTTTGGGCTCGAGAGGCATCTGGCTTGAGCTTAACTCATGCTTTCAGAGGCTCGCCCATCTCTACTAACTAATCTGTTGAAAATGTCAAACCATTGGGTTATCAAAGAAAAGATTGTTACCTGCAATTAGTGCTACTGGTTCTCCAAAATACACCATTAATAGCCTCTTTGTACAGGTTGAAGATGCCGACATTTAACTGCAAAAATGTAGCAAGAGTTCAAACTCTTGGCAAAATGCATATTTTGGAGAAAGAAGGTATGGTCATTGCTTTGGAACAAATTGGAACACACTTTGAGAACAGTTTGGGGAATCTTTTTTGTTATGATAATCTGAAGCAAACTTTGAGGATGGTCTGAGATATATTTTGGTGAAGCCTGAAGCTTTTTTGAGGCACCTGGCTTCATAGCTTGGGAACACTCTGAAACATACTTTAGGGGCAGTCAGAGACAATCTATGGGGATAACAACCTAAAACATACTTCGGTGACAGCCTGAGACATACATTGAAGATAGAGATATGCCTTGAACAATGCTTTCAGCACAGAGAGCATGGACGGACACTTTGTGTAAAGAGAGATTGAAACAATCAATCAATAATTGTTTATTTTGCATACTAAGATCTCCAAAAAACACACAGTAACACAGAATTTACACTGACATTCAAGTGAATAAGAAATAATGCAATACAATATATAAGCATTGACATAGCCATTGGAAGGAGAGACAGAGTAAAATAAGCACCTTCCTGTGATAAATGCAGGTCTGCTCTTAGTCAAAACCCCATTCAAGGAAACATTACACTTCATTAATACTTAAACATGAACTGTCATCACAACAGGGAGATTAAAAAAAATAGTCTTAAATGTACAGAGCTGCCCATAGTCTACAAACTCTGAACCATCTTCCTTCAACATAACCACGCTCTAACTATCCTATCCAGTTTACTGTACAATATGGAAAAAATGATATATCTGTTTACTTGAACAAACGGGGTGCCAATTTTATGTGCCTGACATTCAATTTAACCAAGAAAGGTTTCATACAGATTTTTAGCAGTCTGAAAAAAACAAAGAAAGAGAATGTGCATTTCTCTTGGAGTACAGAAACTGTTACTGGAATTTTTCAATGACCATTTAGATTTAAAGCTTTGTAGTGGAAGTTAATCTAGATGGATTCTTCAGTACAGGTCATCCATAGCAACATATGTTATAATGTCTAGGTCTGTTTGACTCTTTGTAACACAAAGAGGTCAGACTCAAAGACGAAGATTGTGACGTTCAAAAGGCACTATCCCTAAAATGTAGTTTTAATTAACTGGATACTAACTTTAGAGATGCATTTTGGATCTGCCCACAACTTAATAAGACCAATGTGCAGGAGTGTCTTTCACATATGTTTAATTCAAGGCAGTTTGAGGGTACCGTCAGTGTTTAAAAGATCTCTAATCCCATTTTGGTAAATTGAGGTAATTGGTTACTCTACAATTTATCAAAAAAGATAATTGCTTTAATTGAAGAAGTATATGTTACATTCTCCATCCCCATCTCTGGCTGTAATAACTTCAATGTGGTGGATTATGGAGGGCAACAAAATCTTCCCAGGAAATAGTTATGCGTTGGTAACAAAACATCTAATTTCACACAAGTTCAAAGTTCAGCTTCATTTAGGGAACCAGTTTTAGGTTTTACTTCATATGAAATTAAATTGTTAAGGGGTTGTTAATGCGAACGGCACCATCCACAGCGCAAGAGGGTGCTGCTTCTTTTCTGACGCTCAAGTAGATTTTCTACTCGAGCAACAGCCTTCTCAACGTAAATGGAAGGTTTCTCAACGTGAGCAATCGCGACCATCTGCGACCTTTCGTGTTGAGAAATTCAACCACCCGCGTTGACAAATCTCGCCGAGAGGTGGATTTTCCTCGCTCGTGCTCGCCAACTCGGTGTTGGCTAGCGAGGAAAAAAACTTTGCTCCTTTTCGGAACTATGTATTTTTGATGGCCCCAGCTGGACCCATAAGCCTTGCTTTCCATTGCTATACCATCTTGCCATATCCCCTCTGTAAATATTCCCCTTGAGCCCATCTTTGCTCGTATGTCCTCTCCTCCTTTGGATATCTCTCAAACAACTGCTCCAGGGGGGTTTAGAGACTGAAAGGAGGAGTCTAGAGGTTTTAGGTTGTTGTTCAGAGACTGCCCTTTCAATTCAGAGCTCCAGGAAGCAGAGCACCCTCAAGATTTATGAGGGACAGTGGAAGACATTTTCATACTGCTGTTCTTCTACGGGCTTTCTTCCTTCCTTGTGAAAGGGAAGAAAGATTTGGGAATTTTCTAGAAATTATTTTCTTTTGGGTTTATCTGTATTCACTTTAAGTAGGCAGTTAGGGGCACATGCATCAAGGCAAAAACCGCTCGCAAACGGGCAGATTCTCAGAATCTGCCCCTTTGCGATCGGTATTTTTGCATTTGGGATGCATCATCCCAAATGTAAAAATCGCAAATTGCGATTGCATTTAAGGAATCGCAAATTGCGATTCCTTAAATGCAATGCTAGAAGCAATTTAAAATATCGATTTTGCTAATAGGGGTCGCAAATTACCGAAAAAAAACTGGTCGGTAATTTGCAAAAGCTTTGAAAAATGTACAAAATTGCATTTTTCAAAGTTACATGTTATACACACACATGCCCTTGGGGCATGTGTGTGCGCAACATGGATGCACATTACAATTTCAGGGGTGCAACAGGGTGTCCTTGTGACACCCTTGCGCTCTTGAAATTGCATGCGCAATTTGCGAGTACCTAATGGGTACTCGCAAATTGCGCATGCAATTCCCATTCATTCCTATGGGCCTGTAGGCCCATAGGAATGAATGGGAAGCCATTCCTTAATTGCAACTCGCAATTTGCGAGTCGCAATTAAGGAATGTTTAGGAATCGCTATTTTTATAGCGATTCCTACATGCATAGGCTTTTGCGATTCCTTAATTGCGATTCCTTAACCCCTTCGCTGCTAGGCCTTTTCCCCCCCTGTGCTAAGCCTTTTTTTGGCTATTTGGGGTAGTTCGCGCTTAGGCCCCTGTAACTTTTTGACCACATAAGGTATCCACGCCAAATTTGCGTCCTTTTTTTCTAACATCATGGGGATTGTAAAGGTACCCAGGGTTTGTGGATTCCCCTGGAGGGGACCCAGAAATTAGCCAAAATACAGCAAAATTTTGTTTTTTTTGGGAAAAATGCGAAAAAAGTTCTACAGATGAAAGCGTCTTGTTTTTTTCCTGCAAATGGCATCAAAAAAGGGGTTGTGGTGCTGAAATCACCATCTTCCCAGCTTTCAGGGACAAGCAGACTTTTGTCAGAAAACCAACTTTTTTTACACAGTTTTGGCATTTTTCTGGGACATAGCCTATTTTTGCTATTTTTTGTGCTTTCAACCTCCTTCCAGTTAATGGTAGAAATGGGTATGAAAGCAATAATGGATCCTGGAAAGCTATACATTTCTGAAAAGTAGACAAAATTCTGAATTCATCAAGGGGTCATTTGTGTAGATCCTTAAAGTTTTCCTTATAGAAACTAACAGTTAAATGAAGGAAAAATTGAAAAGTAGTTGAAAAAAACAACCATTTGTGTCAACGTTTTCACCTGTAACTTCTTCTAATTATGACAGCTATTTGAAAGCAATATACCGTTATATCCGCTGGACCTTTCTGGTTGTGGGGATATATAGGACTTGTAGGTTCACTAAGAACCCGACGAACCCAGAGCCAATAACTGAGCAGCATCTTGCAATGGTTTTTTATTATGTACCGGGTATATAGCAATTATTTTGGGAAAATGTATACATGGAAAAATTGTTATGAAAGACACCTATGTATTTCTGAAATGGGAACAAAATGTAGATTTTAGAAACAGTAGATATTTGCACTTTTCCGAAATTGGGAGTACCCATACTAGCATGAGAATTATAGGTGATTTTTCAAAATGACTTATTTTTTACACATTGTCTTTCATTTGGAAGGCAGAAATGCATCGAAAGTCAATAGGTAATAACAGTTGCTCTACAATTCTGTGTTACCCTAAGGCTCCCGATAAAAATGGTACCTCACTTGTGTGGGTAGGCCTTGTGCCCACAACAGGATATGGCTCAAAATGCAACGTGGACGTACCACATTTGCACAATGAAAAATTACCCTTTTTTTGCAAAGTGCCTAGCTGTAGTTTTTGAACCCTAGCTCTTCGGGCACTTAGGGAAACCTAGCAAACCTATACATTTTTGAAAACTAGACACCCAGGGGAATTCAGGACGGGGTGACTTGACTGGCTCTCACCAGGTTCTGTTACCCAGAATCCCTTGCAAACCTAAAAAATTGGTTAAAAAAACACATTTTCCCCACATTTCTGTGGTGGAAAGTTCTGGAATCTGCGTGGATCCACAAATTTCCACCCACCCCGCGTTCCCCAAAGTCTTATGAGAAAAATGGTACCTCACTTGTGTGGGTCGGCCTAGTGCCTGCGACAGGAAACGGCGCAAAACGCAACATGGTCACACCTCAATTTTGCAGTGAAAAATGACCCTTTTTTGGCAAAGTGCCTAGCTGTAGTTTTTGAACCCTAGCTCTGCCGGCACCTAGGGAAACCTAGCAAACCTATACATTTTTGAAAACTACACACCCAGAGGAATCCAGGATGGGGTGACTTGACTGCCTCCCACCAGGTTCTGTTACCCAGAATCCCTTGCAAACCTAAAACATTGTAAAAAAAAACACATTTTCCCCACATTTCTGTGGTGGAAAGTTCTGGAATCTGCGTGGATCCACAAATTTCCACTCACCCCGCGTTCCCCAAAGTCATACGAGAAAAATGGTACCTCACTTGTGTGGGTCGGCCTAGTGCCTGCGACAGGAAACGGCGCAAAACGCAACATGGTCACACCTCAATTTCGCAGTGAAAAATGACCCTTTTTTGGCAAAGTGCCTAGCTGTAGTTTTTGAACCCTAGCTCTGCCGGCACCTAGGGAAACCTAGCATACCTATACATTTTTGAAAACTAGACACCCAGGGGAATCCAGGATGGGGTGACTTGACTGCCTCCCACCAGGTTCTGTTACCCAGAATCCCTTGCAAACCTAAACAATTGTCCAAAAAACACATTTTCCCCACATTTCTGTGGTGGAAAGTTCTGGAATCTGCGTGGATCCACAAATTTCCACTCACCCCGTGTTCCCCAAAGTCTTATGAGAAAAATGGTACCTCACTTGTGTGGGTCGGCCTAGTGCCTGCGACAGGAAATGACGCAAAACGCAACATGGTCACACTTCAATTTCGCAGTGAAAAATGACCCTTTTTTGGCAAAGTGCCTAGGTGTAGTTTTTGAACCCTAGCTCTGCCGGCACCTAGGGAAACCTAGCAAACCTATACATTTTTGAAAACTAGACAACCAGGGGAATCCAGGATGGGGTGACTTGACTGCCTCCCACCAGGTTCTGTTACCCAGAATCCCTTGCAAACCTAAAACATTGTCCAAAAAAACACATTTTCCCCACATTTCTGTGGTGGAAAGTTCTGGAATCTGCGTGGATCCACACATTTCCACTCACCCCGTGTTCCCCAAAGTCTTATGAGAAAAATGGTACCTCACTTGTGTGGGTCGGCCTAGTGCCTGCGACAGGAAACGGCGCAAAACACAACGTGGTCACACCTCAATTTCGCAGTGAAAAATGACCCTTTTTTGGCAAAGTGCCTAGCTGTAGTTTTTGAACCCTAGCTCTGCCGGCACCTAAGGAAACCTAGCAAACCTATACATTTTTGAAAACTAGACACCCAGGTGAATCCAGGATGGGGTGACTGGACTGCCTCCCACCAGGTTCTGTTACCCAGAATCCCTTGCAAACCTAACAAATTGTCAAAAAAACCACATTTTCCCCACATTTCTGTGGTGGAAAGTTCTGGAATCTGCGTGGATCCACAAATTTCCACTCACCCCGTGTTCCCCAAAGTCTTATGAGAAAAATGGTACCTCACTTGTGTGGGTCGGCCTAGTTCCTGCGACAGGAAACGACGCAAAACGCAACGTGGTCACACTTCAATTTCGCAGTGAAAAATGACCCTTTTTTGGCAAAGTGCCTAGGTGTAGTTTTTGAACCCTAGCTCTGCCGGCACCTAGGGAAACCTAGCAAACCTATACATTTTTGAAAACTAGACACCCAGGGGAATCCAGGATGGGGTGACTTGACTGCCTCCCACCAGGTTCTGTTACCCAGAATCCCTTGCAAACCTAAACAATTGTCCAAAAAAACACATTTTCCCCACATTTCTGTGGTGGAAAGTTCTGGAATCTGCGTGGATCCACAAATTTCCACTCACCCCTTGTTCCCCAAAGTCTTATGAGAAAAATGGTACCTCACTTGTGTGGGTCGGCCTAGTGCCTGCGACAGGAAACGGCGCAAAACGCAACATGGTCACACCTCAATTTCGCAGTGAAAAATGACCCTTTTTTGGCAAAGTGCCTAGCTGTAGTTTTTGAACCCTAGCTCTGCCGGCACCTAAGGAAACCTAGCAAACCTATACATTTTTGAAAACTAGACACCCAGGGGAATCCAGGATGGGGTGACTGGACTGTCTCCCACCAGGTTCTGTTACCCAGAATCCCTTGCAAACCTAAAAAATTGTCAAAAAACACACATTTTCCCCACGTTTCTGTGGTGGAAAAGTCTGGAATCTGCGTGGATCCACAAATTTCCGCCCACCCCGCGTTCCCCAAAGTCTTACGAGAAAAATGGTACCTCACTTGTGTGGGTCGGCCTAGTGCCTGCGACAGGAAACGGCGCAAAACACAACGTGGTCACACCTCAATTTCGCAGTGAAAAATGACCCTTTTTTGGCAAAGTGCCTAGCTGTAGTTTTTGAACCCTAGCTCTGCCGGCACCTAAGGAAACCTAGCAAACCTATACATTTTTGAAAACTAGACACTCGGGGGCTTCCAGGGAGGTATGGCTTGCATGGATCCCCCAACGTTTCCTTACCCAGAATCCCCTGCAAACCTCAATTTTAGCTGAAAAAATCACTTTTTTCACACATTTTTGTGTGGGAAAGTGTGGCATCACTGGCCTCACACAAATTTCCTACCACCCAGCGTTCCCCCAGGTCTCCCGATAAAATGGTGCCTCACTTGTGTGGGAGGCCCAAGTACCCACGACAGGCAAGGGCCCAAAACGTAGTGAGGCGACATCAAAATTGCCTATCTCAAAACCACCTGGTTTTGCAAGGGAGTCACCTGGGTCTTTGGCCCCGTGGTCGGCAGCCATCTAGGAAACCTACCAAACCCACACACTTCTGAAAAGTAGACACCCGGGGGCTTCCAGGGAGGTATGGCTTGCGTGGATCCCCCAACGTTTCCTTACCCAGAATCCCTGCAAACCTCAATTTTAGCTGAAAAAATCACTTTTTTCACACATTTTTGTGTGGGAAAGTGTGGCATCACTGGCCTCACACAAATTTCCTACCACCCAGCGTTCCCCCAGGTCTCCCGATAAAAATGGTGCCTCACTTGTGTGGGAGGCCCAAGTACCAGCGACATGCAAGGACACAAAACGTTTTGAGGCAACATCAACATTGCCTATCAAAAAATGTTTTGGGCCCTTGCCTGTCGCAGTACTGGGCCTCCCACACAAGTGAGGCACCATTTTTATCAGGAGACCTCGGGAACGCTGGTGGTAGGTAATTTGTGTGAGGCCAGTGATGCCACACTTTCCCACACAAAAATGTGTGAAAAAAGTGATTTTTTCAGCTAAAATTGAGGTTTGCAGGGATTCTGGTAGGAAACGTTGGGGGATCCATGCAAGCCATACCTCCTGAAGCCCCGAGTGTCTACTTTTCAGAAATGTGTGGGTTTGGTAGGTTTCCTAGATGGCCGCCGAGCACGGGGCCAAAGACCCAGGTGACCCCCTTGCAAAACCAGGTGGTTTTGAGATAGGCAATTTTGATGTCGCCACACTACGTTTTGGGCCCTTGCCTGTCGCGGGTACTTGGGCCTCCCACAAGTGAGGCACCATTTTTATCTGGAGACCTGGGGGAACGCTGGGTGTAGGAAATTTGTGTGAGGCGAGTTATGCCACACTTTCCCACACAAAAATGTGTGAAAAAAGTGATTTTTTCAGCTAAAATTGAGGTTTGCAGGGATTCTGGGTAAGGATACGTTGGGAGATCCACGCAAGCCATACCTCCCTGGAAGCTCCCGGTGTCTACTTTTCAGAAATGTGTGGGTTTGGTAGGTTTCCCTAGATGGCCGCCGAGCAAGGGCCAAAGACCCAGGTGACCCCCTTGCAAAACCAGGTGGTTTTGAGATAGGCAATTTTGATGTCGCCACACTACGTTTTGGGCCCTTGCCTGTCGCGGGTACTTGGGCCTCCCACACAAGTGAGGCACCATTTTTATCGGGAGACCTGGGGAACGCTGGGTGGTAGGAAATTTGTGTGAGGCCAGTGATGCCACACTTTCCCACACAAAAATGTGTGAAAAAAGTGATTTTTTTCAGCTAAAATTGAGGTTTGCAGGGGATTCTGGGTAAGGAAACGTTGGGGGATCCACGCAAGCCATACCTTCCTGGAAACCCCGGGTGTCTACTTTTCAGAAATGTGTGGGTTTGGTAGGTTTCCCTAGATGGCCGCCGAGCACGGGGCCAAAGACCCAGGAGACCCCCTTGCAAAACCAGGTGGTTTTGAGATAGGCAATTTTGATGTCGCCACACTACGTTTTGGGCCCTTGCCTGTCGCGGGTACTTGGGCCTCCCACACAAGTGAGGCACCATTTTTATCGGGAGACCTGGGGGAACGCTGGGTGGTAGGAAATTTGTGTGAGGCCAGTGATGCCACACTTTCCCACACAAAAATGTGTGAAAAAAGTGATTTTTTTCAGCTAAAATTGAGGTTTGCAGGGGATTCTGGGTAAGGAAACATTGGGGGATCCACGCAAGCCATACCTCCCTGGAAGCCCCCGGGTGTCTACTTTTCAGAAATGTGTGGGTTTGGTAGGTTTCCCTAGATGGCCGCCGAGCACGGGGCCAAAGACCCAGGTGACCCCCTTTGCAAAACCAGGTGGTTTTGAGATAGGCAATTTTGATGTCGCCACACTACGTTTTGGGCCCTTGCCTGTCGCGGGTACTTGGGCCTCCCACACAAGTGAGGCACCATTTTTATCGGGAGACCTGGGGGAACGCTGGGTGGTAGGAAATTTGTGTGAGGCCAGTGATGCCACACTTTCCCACACAAAAATGTGTGAAAAACGTGATTTTTTTCAGCTAAAATTGAGGTTTGCAGGGGATTCTGGGTAAGGAAACGTTGGGGGATCCACGCAAGCCATACCTCCCTGGAAGCCCCCGGGTGTCTACTTTTCAGAAATGTGTGGGTTTGGTAGGTTTCCCTAGGTGGCCGCCGAGCCCCGGGCCAAAAAACCAGGTGACCCCCTCTGCAAAACCAGGTCATTTTGAGATAATGTGTTGTTTATTTCTGCAGCGTGAAAATGTTGGCACAATATTGCAAGGAAAATGTGACAGACATTTTGAGGTTTGCAGGACATTGTGGGTACCATAACTTGTTGGGATCCACAAGAGAGATATCACCATGTACTCCCATGGGTGTTTCGTTTACGACAATATCTACAGTTGGTAGGTTATTCTTAGACGGAATGTACACCTTGGCAGACAGACTAAAAGACAAAGATTACTGCACAGCCATCTATTCCTCAAGCACACACACATACTGGTTGGATTTGGCACGAGGGCAAGTGATGGTTCTGTATATACAATTTTATTAACAAGAGATTTCACAAAAATGAAATGCACTGTCAATAATTGAAAGGACAAAAAACTGAACCAGTGACTCGCAGCTCGTGAGCTGTAAAGCCACGTCAAGGCCCCAACCGCTTTACAGGCCATTCACACACCTTTCATACGTGATACACACAAGACCATTCACACCACCAGGCACGAAACAAACACATTACAACATTCACAAAAAGGGACAAGGTACACCCTGCTTGAGAAAGACAAAAAAAAATATTACTGCACAGCCATCTAATCCTCAAGCACGCACACATACTGGTTGGATTTGGCACGAGGGTGAGTGATGGTTCAGTATATACAATTGTATTAACAAGTGATTTCACAAAAATGAAATGCACTGTTAATAATTGAAAGGACGAGAAACTGAACCATTGACTCACAGCTCGTGAGCTGTAAAGCCACGACAAGGCACCAACCTCTTTACAGGCCATTCATACACCTTTCATACGTGTGACACATACAAAACCATTCACACCACCAGCCGCGGGCCCATCACATTACAACACTCACACCAGCAGACAGCGCCATTCAAGGGCCCATCACTTTCAGACGCCCACATTCCTAACACAGCAACCACACAAGCTGATGGATTGCGTGGAGTGTCGCTCGGCTAACAGTGTGTGTAGTGACCAGCAGCAAGTCACTACTCACACACCACCAGCCGAGCGCCAGTCCACGCACACCGCCAGCCAAGCGCCACTCCACGCACACCGCCAGCCAAGCGCCACTCCACGCACACCGCCAGCCAAGCACCACTCCACGCACACCGCCAGCCAAGCGCCACTCCACGCACACCGCCAGCCAAGCGCCACTCCACGCACACCGCCAGCCAAGCGCCACTCCACGCACACCGCCAGCCAAGCGCCACTCCACGCACACCACCATCACATTTAGGATTTTTTAAAATAAAAATAAGAAAACACAAACAAATTGCAAATAGATACAAATCTACTAACACAACATCTGAAACTCAATACACTACAGAAATGCCAACCTTGAAACTGAACCAAAAATATTAAACAATAGAGGCCAGGCAGTTCACTTTACCACTCATGGATGCTCCCAAAAATTCTTTTGCGTGTGGTACAATCTAAAACAAGCAGGCACACACAGCCCAGGGTTAGAAAGACACTCGGGGCAGTACATGCGAGTCTCCTTCCGCATACCTCTTCGCCAACAGACTCTACATCTCCTACTGGGAAAGTCTTTTGAGGGTGTGGGAGGAATGTGATCAGGAAAGTGGCGATCTTTCAATCTAGCAACATCCTCCACCAATCCAACTCTAGGAACACTTGCCTGTTCCACTAAAACAAGGCTGCCTATTACAGACTCTTGAAACTTAGCAAAAGTCATCTTTGACTCAGGACAAGAATCCTGGAACACAACAAAAGCATTAAAGGTTGCCAAGTGGAAAAGATGGATAGCCAACTTCTTGTACCAAATGTAAGCCTTACGAAGAGCAGCATAAGGTTCCAACCTCTGATCTACTCTGTCAACACCACCCATGTGCTTATTATAGTCTAAAATGCACACAGGTTTGCGCGCTTCAGCAACCTGACCCCAAACAGTCACAGGTGCAGTGCTTTCATCATGGATGGTAGACAGCATGTATACATCTCTCCTGTCTGAAAACTTCACAGCTAGAAGCTCCTCGCAATGCAACGCACTGCACTGTCCCCGCACAAGCTTTTTACAAACAAGTTCTTTTGGGAAACCTTTACGGTTAGAGCGGATTGTGCCACAAGCAACAGTGTCCACTTTGGCCAATTCCCTGAACAACCGTACACCAGTGTAGAAGTTATCTACATATAAATGGTGGCCTTTGTTAAAAAATCCTCTTCCAAGTTCCCACACAATTTTCTCAGTCACTCCAAAAGTGGACGGACAACCAGGGGGTTAATACTGGAATCCTTACCGGTGTACACTCTGAAATTAGAGACATATCCAGTCCTACTATCACACAGCATATACAGCTTAATTCCATAGTGTGCCCTCTTACTAGGAATGTATTGCCTAAAAACCAAGCGGCCCTTGAACAACACCAAAGACTCATCCACTGCAATTTCTTTCCCTGGAGCATAGATCTCAGAAAATCGATCAACAAAGAGATCAATGACAGGCCGAATCTTAAAAAGACGGTCACATTCAGGGTGATCTCGTGGCAACGCTAAACCATTATCGACAAAATGCATCATCCGAAGCAGAAGCAAATACCTATCACGACTCATGACTGCCGGAAAAATAGCAGTTGCCATCAAGGGACTAGTAGACCAATATGAAGACATTGATGGCTTCCTTAGCAAGCCCATCAAAAAAGTTAAACCCAAGAACTTCTTCATCTCTTCCAGATTTGTGGGAGTCCACCGGGTAGCTCTAGAGTGGGGCTTAAGACTGGCACTGTTGTCCCTCAAAAACTGTTCGGCATACAAATTAGTCTGCTCAACAATCTCTGCCAAAAACACATCGTCCATAAACAACTGAAAAAAATGTATCGGCAAAACGTTTTCAGTATTCACTCTACACCCTGGAACACCAGTAAAGTCTGGCAATGCCGGCTGCACCATGCCTGGGGCAACCCAGAGGTCAGCACTTTCAACTGGAAGCCTTGCAGCCCCATGCTGCAGCCCAGGTGCCTCTTGCCGCACTATACCAACGGGAAGCCTTGCTGCCCCAGATGCCTCTTGACGCACTATATCAACGGAAAGCCTTGCAGCCACAGGCTGCAGCCCAGATGCCTCTTGCCGCACTACACCAACCGAAAGCCTTGCAGCCCCAGGCTGCAGCCCAGATGCCTCTTGCCGCACTATCGGCACATCAATCTCCTCCTCTAACACAGGCACTTCATCCGCATTAAGAGTATCTTCAGTATCCGATGATTCCATGTGGAGAGAAAACTCACTGCCTGAATCGTCCCCTGCCTCCTCTGCCTCAGATGCAGAGTCAGTCTCTGAACCATGGTCAGAGGAAGACTCAAAAAGCATACCAACAACCTGCTGAGCAGTAATCCTGCGGCTAGCCATTATCCTTACTAAGAAAGGAGACTGCACAAACAAGTCAGCAACAACCAACACTGTGCAAAGCAAGTAAGTTAAAAAATGTGTGCCTTTATCACAAAGATCTATATACTCAAAAACTATACAATTCACTTACAAGAGACAGCTACACTCACCAGCACCTACTCTGCAGAGACACAGCAAAAACGATATCCCACTAGAAAGAAAAAAACAAAACCAATTACTCACAAGACAACAAAATACACATCGAGCACCAATGCAAAATGTTTTTGACACTCAAAAAACAGAAGCCAAACATACTGCTATTATTACACCATTTGCAAAAAACAAATTCATGCAGAGAAATGAAACTCATTACATTGTACAAAAAAACTCTCTTACCAAACACGTGCAACTACACAAACAGCAGAGCCACCAGTAACGAAACCGCAACCTGGAACAGCCTAAAGAGCAAAAGCCTTCAACTAGAACAAAAAAATAAAGCATTACAATTGCAATTCACAAAAAATAAAACAATTAACATTATAACACGCTATGTTACTACTCAAATGGTCAATCGGCCAGAATACACATAAAGAAATCTGCCCCCTGGAAGCGACCCTTTTTATTTAAACTACTTCCCTGGTGTCTAGTGGGGTTTCTGCCCCCCCCCGGGGGCAGAAAGGCAAAAAACAGGCCGTTCTGCCCCCGGGGGGCAGAATTCCTATTACAAAATAAAATGGCCCCTGGAAGTGACCCTTGCCCAAGGGGTCACTCCCATCACAATTGAAATAAATCCCTGGTGCCTAGTGGGGTTTCTGCCCCCCGGGGGCAGAAAGGGCAAAAAACAGGCCGATCTGCCCCCAGGGGGGCAGAAAAGTCTTAATAAAATGTTGGCCCCCTAGGAAGCGACTCTTGCCCAAGGGGTCGCTTCCATTTCATCACAAAATGGATCCCTGGATCTAGTGGGCTTTTCTGCCCCCCCTGGATCCAAAAACGGCCCAAAAAAACGGTTGATTTGTCCCCGGGGGGCAGAAAAGTCTTCGATAAATTCTGGCCCCCTAGGAAGCGACCCTTGCCCAAGGGGTCGCTTCCATTTGATTATAAATGGATCCCTGGATCTAGTGGGCTTTTCTGCCCCCCCTGGATCCAAAAACGGCCGAAAAAAACGGTTGATTTGTCCCCAGGGGGGGCAGAAAAGTCTTCAATTAATTGTGGCCCCCTAGGAAGCAACCCTTGCCCAAGGGGCCGCTTCCTTTATTTGAAAAAGGACATCCCTGGTGTCTAGTGGGGCATTCCTGCTCCACGATCGCGACGCTGTGCGCGATCGTGAAGCAGGAATGCCAGCATTGAGACATCAGGGGAGAGGAAATACTCTTTCCTCTCCCCCGATGCCTCAAGGCATCCTACTACGGCCCCCCCGCCCCACCGCAACAAGAAACACTTACCCTCCCTCTGGACGCGCTGGAAAGAAATGATTTCCAGCGCGTCCAGCGCTTCCTGATGACGTCGGCGCTCGCTGTGGGGGGGGGCCGGGGGTGGCAGCGGAAACTCTTCCGCTGCCATCCCCCTCTGTGGGGGCAAGATCGATGCCCCAGGGGGGGAGCGCCAGCGCTTCCCCCAGGGGCTGTGCTCATGACGGAGCGGTTCCGTCATAAGCACAGCCCAACCGATGCTCATGACGGAACCGCTCCGTCATGAGCATCGAAGGGGTTAATAATCGCAATTAAGGAATCGCAAAAGCCTACCTTGATGCATGTGCCCCTTAATGCCTTCTTCAATTTGACCCATTAGCTTCTTGCTTGCTTAGGAGTTTTCATTTAAAAAGACCAGTTGTTCATTCTCCAGGTCCCTGGGATTTTCCACTGGCTATGACTGCTTTGCAGTCCCCTCTCTTTGAGCCACTCTTCTTGGTCTCTCTAGAGCTCCTAACTTTTAAGGACGTTTTTCTGGTAGCGATTACCTCTGGCCGGAGATTGGGTGAAATTGGGGCCTTGCTTTGTCAAAAGTATCTTCAGCCTTCCATCTATCCCAGGACTTGGATCTACCAGCTTTTTTCCTTCTCTGTCTACAGAGGAGGAAATTATATGGTATTGGCTTGATTTACCATGAGCAATTTTGATTCATATAGAAAGATCTGCTTCTTTCAGGAAGGTAGAATTTCTATTTGTCATATTTCATTTAGCAAATAGGTGTCATCGCTCTACTACTTCAAAATTATCTCATTGGATTAGGACAGTTATTTCAGTGGCCTACCAGAAGTCTGCTGTTTCTCTTCCTCCTGATGTGCAAGGCCATTCAACTAGGAATGTCTCCTCTTCTTGGGTGGCCTTCAAAGGTGCTCTATTGAAGGCTATCTGTGCAGCAGCCACATGGTCTTACCCACATACTGTTAGTTCTCATTTTAAATCAAAGGGACAGATTTTTTGCTCAGATTTTGAGTCAGGAGTTCTGTCCGCAGTTCATTGATTGTTTGTTTTCTGCTTTATTTTCATAGCAATAAAAGGCGGTGTAGTTCCTGCGATATTCAGGTGTAAACAGTAGCTTTGGTATTGCTAGAGTTGTGACGAGGAAGACAGATGAGATAGCTAATGACTCAATTGCTTTTACCAATAATCTTCATTAATCAGAGTCATAGGACCTGATTTAGATTTTGGCGGGCGGGTTACTCCGTCACAACGGTGATGGATATCCCGTTTGCCAAAATATAAATCCAATAGGACACAATGGGATTTATATTTCGGCGGACGGGATATCCGTCTCCGTTGTGATCGAGTAACCCATCTGCCAAGATGTAAATCAGGCCCATAGTCTTCCTCGTCACAGCCATAGATTCTCTCCTTCACTCCCTGAGAGGAAAAAGGGAAAACATTAACATATGGAAGAATGGCTTGGTATTCCAGGAAGATCCAACATTTCGGCATGTTAGAAATTGGATTATTGGTTGAGGGGGTGAAAACCTTTCTCAAGCAACAACCACAATCCTTGTGAGGGTGAAGCACAAAAGTCACTAAGTTAAGATGTTCTCAACCTCTTCGTAGATTGGCGCAAAAGCAGTCTGGCTTAACTTAAAGGCAGCGTGTAAAGTATTCATGCAGCTCACAAACAGTAATAAAGTGAATACACAACACAAGAAAAATCCCACAACAATTCAAAGAAATAGAGAACATTTTGATGAATAAAACGATAAGAAAACAAAAAAATACCAATCAGTAGAACTGGAGTTATGAATTTTTAAAGTTTTAAGTGAAATCTAGTGTCTAAAAGATAAAAGCGTCAACCATGGACATCTAGTCGTTCACGATCAGGGAAAAGTCAAAAGTTATGGCTGACCGCGACTGAGCTCGGTTCGGATAGAAGAAGTGGATTGGGCCCGGTCTCGTCTTACCTTCAGACTTAGAAGAAATTTTGAAGAAATATGTCTGAGAAGGTAAATTCAGTAGGGCAAGGCAGCCCGCGGTGTCTGAGAACATGGTGTCGTCGTCGGGCAGCTGCTGGCTGAAGTAGTTGTGGCGATTTCTGGATTCAGACCTTGTCACTTTTTTGGAAGTTGAAAATCTCCAGCGGTATGAAGCTACAGACTTTAACCGACGAGGGCTCCAAGAGGCTGGATACCCTTCCAGAGAGGAGCTGTTGAGGAGAAGAATGTAGTGGGACCTATTGCAAAGTCAGACCGACCAGCGATGAACATTGGGCGGATCGGCAAGCAGGTAGATCGCTTTGTCCTGTCGGTTCTCAGATCACTCTTTAGTGGAACATTTTCTAAGTTCCAAATTTTGGATTGTGGCTCTATGAGGCACCTTTAGCACCTTTTCCAAGAGTCCAGGACTGGGTGGGCACCACTTGGAGGGCAGGACTAACTTCAGGCAGGGTCCACGTGCAGGTTCAAGGTTGTTGGAGCTTTTTGGGTCCCTTTAGCTCAGAACAGGAGGTCAGCCAACTACCCCTTGGAGTCACTCTGGTAGTCCTGGGTTCAGGCAACAAAGCAGGCCTCAAGCAGCAGAGCAGTCCTCTGAGGGCACAAGGAAGGCTTCAAGCAGCGGGGCAGTCCTCTGGTAGCAGCAGGGCAGTCCTCTGAGGAACGAAGCAGGCTTCAAGCAGCAGGGCAGTTCTCTGCAATATAAAGCAGCCCTTCTGAGTGTTCTCTGAAGGCCCAGGCATGAACTGAAGAGTTGATCTGAAGGTCCAATATTTATATTTGGTCCCAGCCTTTGAAGTGGGAGAAACGTCTAGAATTTCCTCCACATCTGGTTCTGGAAATGTCCTTTTTTCCTTGCCCAGGATCCAAGAGGTCTAGGTTGACAAAGGACTGGTGTCAAGTTCTTTATGCGTGTGCTGGAGGCAGCCCCTTTGAAATGTTGTAGGGGGGTGAACAGCCCCGCCCCTCCCAACCTGGCAGGATGGCCCATCCCGCCAACACCTAGTTCCCCTATTTCTCAATGTCTGGGAGGAATACACAAAGGCCAACTGCCACTCTAATCCCAGTCATGTGACCCAGGACACAGGCTGCAGGCACCAAATGGCAAGGGCAAGAAAATGCCAACTTTCTAGAAGTGGCATTTTCAGAACTGTTACTTAAAATCTGACATTAACATTAAAGAGCATTTTAAACTACAATTCTTTTGAGACCAAACATAACATTTCTACCTGTTCTCAATTAAAAGTTAGCACTTAATAAATGTAATAAGGTAGCCTAATGTTACTGTATGGGAGTGTTGGTCCTCACAGCAGTGAAAAACTAATTTAGGAGTTTTTCACAGCCAGGACATGAGACACTTAAAAGTACATGTCCAACTATTTAAATACACTACACCCTGCCCTATGGGTTGTTAAGGGCCTACCATAGGGGTGACTTATATGTATTAAAAATGAAAGGTTTAGGCCTGGCAAAAGGTTTATTTTGCCAGTTCGAATTGGCAGTTTAAAACTTCAAAACAGCTGCAATGGTAGGCCTGAGACATGTTTAAAGGGCTACTTGAGTGGGTGGCAGAATAAGTGCTGCAGGCCCTCTAGTTGCATTTCATTTACTGGCTTTGGGTGCATGTAGTACCACTTTACTAGGGACTTATAAATACATTAATGTGCCAATAAGGTGCAGGCCAGTTCTACCATGTTTAGCACTAGTTAGTGGTGGTAAAGTGCATAGAGTCCTATGGCCAACAAAAACAAATTTCAGCAAACAGGAGGGGAGAAGGCCAAAGGTTTGGGGGAAGACCACATCAAAGGCTGTAGGTCTAACACAGCCCCACTTATATAGGTCTATAGGCCTCTCTAAACCATCCAATCAGTAGTAGCGATGGGCAGTCTGTACAAATGGCCGGGATGTAATAGACATGAGCCTATGAACTGAACTTACTGGGAATTCCTCATTTATGGGAAATAATTGCAATATCTAATTCCTATTGTGAAACTGATTTACTGGATTACTCGTATCTGTTGGCGAAGGGCACACACATACTGATCTGTTCAGTGTAGCACATGTGCATCTCTGGACATTTAAGGGCATCACAGACCCGTTATTGCTCAACCTCATGTGGCTGAACGCCACTTGTCCTTCTAAGAAGTTGAACACCGACCACTGGGGATGCATACCTAGTTAGCATGGAGGAGTCTCGCTTGTTATTGGAATTAACTAGACAAATCACTCCACCAACTAAGAATAGTCATGCACCCCCACCCACAGAACTGAGAAAGATCTATAAGTCTGTCAATCTGTTCTGTGTTTGGGTCGGGTGAGGTTTCCTGTGTTGAGTCAAATTAGGCCACATACCCCACTCCTGGTGGTGCCTTTCTGTCAATTCCATTAACCCTACTCCCGCCGGAATCAAATTAATTTGGTTTCCTGGTAGCTACTCGATGGATCATGGAAATAACACCACCAGAGCTCTAGTTGGCATTGTTTATGGTCAGAACTACGATGCTATCTGATCGTCTTCAATCCTCTGACTTTCGTTCTTGAATAATTAAAACATTCTTGGCAAATTCTTTCGCTTTGGCTCCTCTTGCTCCACGACCAAGGATGTCACCTCTGATGGCACAATACGAATCCCCTAGCTGTCCCTATTAATCATGGCCCCAGTTCCAAAAACCAACAAAATAGAACTGGATGCCTATTCCATTATTCCTAGCTGCAGTATCCAGGCGACCAGCCTTCTGTGAACACTAATTGTTTCATAGTAAATGCTTCAGACCCTCAAGACACTCAATAAAGACTATCAAAGGGTGCAAGAGCCAGGGTCTGGGACAGGTGGTATCTCACCTAGAAGCAGACCAGCAGTTCAATCCCAAGATCCAAGTTCAAACTTTTTAACTGCTGCAACTTTAATACGCTATTGGAGCTGGAAGTGCAGTGGATGCTGGCATCAGAGTTGGTCTCGTTAAAGAATTTAAACTGTACTTATTCCCATTACAGGGCCTCAAAAGAGTCCGGTATTGTTATTTTTCGTCACAACCTCCCAGAATCGGGAGTGGGTAATTTCCTTGTGCTGCCTGCCTTGTATGTGGTAGCCGTTTCTCAGGTTTCCTCTCTGTAATCAAAGCCTGATTCCCCATTACCCCTAGTTACCATGGTAAGCACAGAAAGTGCCATCAAAAGTTGATGTGGAAGACATACGGATGTATCGCCGCTGTCACAGGGACATGCAATTAGTCCGAGGTCATCTGGAGTCAGGCGGGTGAGCCCAGATTGGTCTGATAAATGTACGCATCCCAGGAGGTCAACACTCGTCGGCATGTATTAGCACTAAAATTACCACAGTTATCCAGGTAACAGACTGAGCGATCAAATGAACCATAACTGATTTAATGAGCTGTTCACAGTTTCACTGTACCAGCAGTGTGTACTTACACATGTTTGGCTTAATCTTTGAGACAAGCATATGCTATTGGCAGGATCAATCAGGTAGCCGTGCCTGCTGGACGGAAGATGGATTCACATACCCATCCTGGACAGACCTTCACATCCCTTGTGTACCTGCTGTGGGAGCCCCTGCTTGCCTGCAGGGGGCTGATAGGACAGGGCAGTCACCAGGTGGGCCTAGCCTACTCCGCGACAAAGGAAAGCAGAGGAAGGCGAGGGCTCAGCCTGAGCAGGGCATATTGGTGCTGGCCTAAGCAGCCAGGACACCCCACAGAGCGCATATTCCAATGTTCTGCGGAAATGTGTGAGGTGGGAAAGGGCAACAGATACACGTGGGATCTGAATCGCATCGCGGGATACAGGACTAGTGCCACCTGACCACATTGACTCTGGGCAGATCACTGGGGGGGCAGCACAAGCTGCCAGGCTGCTTGGCCTTCGCTCTGCTGGGTCTCCACAAAAGGCAGACCCTTGAGTTGGACATTTCAGGCAGGTGGAAGCTCTTTTCTCAAAACAATAGATGAGGCTGGCCAACGAGTCCACCTCTAAATGGGCCAATTTTTTCCAATCAATCAGAGTACAGTGCTGGTGAAAACGTCCCCAAGCAGGCCACCCTGCACGGAGATGTCTGCTTTGCATCCCTGTATGCTCTTCGGAGGGCAGGCTCAGAGGAAGGGCCCATCAGCCAGGGCTAGAAGGCATGTCCGACCTCCTGGTGCCCTGTCCAGGCTTGAAGAGTTAAATGAACCCTTACTGGGACTTTCAGGGCAGCCAGGACATTTGGGTGCAGCATTCATTCCTACGGTATGCACAACCGGATGGCCAGGCTAAGAGCGACTAGATGATCTGGCTTGAAGGGTGGCCATCTGGTCACTATGAATTAGTTTCGGCAAGCCCTTGGATGGTCCAGGGGCTTCACAGGTTGGGTTCTCAGGCCCCAGGCTGGGACTCAGGCAGGAGGCTGAGAGGAAGCCTGACGGAGGTCTGACCTGGGACCTGGTAAGAGTTTATTCTCACAGCCAACCAAGGAAGCCTTCCATGGCCTGCGCGTCCCAGTCTCAGGCTCTAAATTAATCAATGGGCCTTGGGAAGGGAGCCTTGGGCGGGGGTCTCCCACCACAGGGTCCACTGGAGCTCTAATTTGGTGGCCAGTAACAGCTTCTTCACCTGGGCAGACAGGGGAGGCTTTCCTGGGTCTGCGGAACCTTGCCTAGACACTTTGGGACTTGGCATTCTAGAGAACAGAGCCAAGGGCTGGCGACTTACACCCAGGGCCTGACAGAGTTCTGACCCAGGCCCGGTCACAGCAGGCAGGTAGGGAAGGTCTTCCTGGGTCTGCTGTACCCCATCCCAGCACTTTGCGAAAGGGTGGGCCAGGTAAAGGAGCTCATGTGCGGGGGCTTCCAACCTTGGGACTGCCAGAGCTGTGACCTGGGGCCTGGTCAGAGCATCTACTTCCCAGGCAGGCTGGGGAGCTCTTCCAGGGGAATGCAGGACCTCTTTCCTGGTACTTTGCTGTCAGGAATCCCCGTCTCGCAAGGAACAGAATGCCCTGTGTTATCTGTCAGCATCCCTATGGTGGTCAAATTAGTCATGTAGCTGTTTGTGTATAGAAACACATCTTATTTTATTATATTTTATTTTGTAATGATTTTGCCTATGCTTGTTTATTGCCTTGTATATTGCTTGTGCCAATGCTTGTTATTACATTGGTAAAGTAGAACTTTGAACTTGCCAATGCTTATTGAGAACCAGGGGAGTCTGAAAACGTGAGTCATGGCATTTAAATGCGCACGTTTTTCTAAGCCTGTTGACATTGCTATTATGTCTCTAGGCAACTGCAGTTTCTCGTTGGTGTAAACACGTGGGCAATGACGTTATTGCACACGTTGTGTTACACGCCAGACAACGCCCAGGGATTGGCTATAAATATTAGTAAAATAGGGAGCGACCCCACTGACCAAGAGACAGGGTACCACTGGTAAATATAAAAAATATTTCTCTTGGACATGCACAGAGATACACCTTCAACCCGGTGTACAATCAACCAAATTCACAACCAGTTGTGCACTGCTATATCACACATACAAGATCCTCCATAAACACCATCAAGTTGAACCCAAAAAAACAACCATATATCACATAAAGATAAAACACTCAAATGTATAGCAAATTCACGGTTTATTAATAATGAGTTAAAATCACATAAAAAATCATACAACAATAACTAAAAATTCATACAATGATAATAAAAAACATAAATTCACACATTAAAAACCTGAGACATCATGAGAGACAGAAAAATATATGTGAAACATGTAATTTCATCAAAAAAGGTTATTCCCAGCAGGTTATTGTTGTATGATTTTTTATGTGATTTTAACTTATTCTTGTATGTGTGATATAGCAGTGCACAACTGGTTGTGAATTTGGTTGATTGTACACCGGGTTGAAGGTGTATCTCTGTGCATGTCCAAGAGAAATATTTTTTATATTTACCATTGGCTATAAATAGCCACATCCATCCGTCACGCGTTGCTTGGCTTTTTGCTTCCTGACTCGACGAGGGAATTCCCCAGAGCCTCGCGTCATCACTCCCTGAAAGGAACTCCCCAGAGCCTCATCTTCGGTAACTTGGAGCTGCCTGCAAGGATTTCCTCCGTGTCTTCGAGCCGGCTCAGGACAAAGAAAAGAACATACCAGGATTAAAGGGCATCGAGTGCAAGAGCTAAGAGGGTCATTACGATGGCATAACGATCGCCACCGCCGGGCGGCGGTAGCGACCGTTACGCCATTGTAACGTGAATTACCCACCGCCATATTACGATGGCGGTGGGTATCGCGGCAGACGCAAAGTGCGTCTGCCACTTTTCTGCCGGTCGGCAATCGTTACGATTGCCAGCCGGGCGGAGCAGGGGCCCAAATATGGTGGTGGTGCCTAGCAGGCACCGCCAGCCATATTAGGATGTAGAGTTCTGAAGGCCTTTCCATGGCGGCGATGCCGCCATGGAAAGGCTGGCGGGGATTTGCTTTGGGGTCCCGTTGCGGGCCCCCGGAGGGGTGGGGGGTGCACTTGGGGGGTACCCATGGTACCCCCCTGCAGTTCCCTGCACCAAGTGGCAGGCACTGCGTGGTGCCTGCCACATGGTGCAGGGAAATGCCAGGCATGCCATTTTGACATCGCGGCGGGTGCTGCTGTAAGCAGCACCCACCGCAATGTTAAAATGCGGGATGCGACCACCAGGGTGGCGGTCGCATCCTAATTCGCGGTGCGGGACCGCCGCATGTCTGGCGGCCGGTCCCAACATCGCGAGGATGGCGGGCGGACTCAGGTCCGCCCGCCATCGTAATAGGCCCCTTAGTGTTCAAAACTGATTATCACTTAGTCTGCTTTGCACGCTTGTTATCGTGTGTATTAATAGTGTTAACCCTTCATTTTGAGGCATAAATCTTGACATTTGGCATCAGCAGTGCGTGTGACTGCAATGTTAACTCTTTAGTGGTTGACAACAATTTCTGATTTTTGGCATCAGCTTTTTCTGGCTGCATTTTAAAAGTGACTACAATTTAACTCTTGGGTTTTCTGCACATTATTCTTGACATTTGATACACACTTTTCTGGCTGCATTTAAAAGCATAATTGATCTTTATATTTGGTGACTAGATTTGTAAGAAGCTGTTTAGGCATTTGATTGTAATTTGATCTGAATCTTCTGAGAACATATCCAGGCGCATAGTTTCTGCATTACTACTAGCACATAATCAGGTGAGATATATGGTATAAATAGTATACAGAGTGTAAATCAGGATAAAGAATACAAGGTCTAATACAAATATAAATGTTTTGTATTTCATAGAATCAGTATTTTAACGTCATTGTGCTTATTGAGAGAACATCTTTTATGAATATTGAAAACGTCACAACATAAAGAAAGGTAATTAGGACAACGTAGTACAAGATATTTGTATTGTTAGAATAGGAGTTTGGGGTCTGTATAAGTAATATGCACTTTATGTATTTTTAGGTATAGTCAAGATTGCTTTTTGCCGTACCGGATTCAGGATCCTGACTGCCCAGGCGGTGAAGCGTAGCAGTCTCTCTTTCTTCTTTATTTGTCGCCCCAAATCCTCTTCCCTCTTTTGACACCTGCCAGGGCTCCTGTTTTTCTCAGCAGCGCTCAGAGGTGTTCAGGGAGGGTTGAGGAACAGTCATCGCCCCTGCAGCCGGACCTAGAGTTCAGGAGAGTGGCTGACTCACATCTTACATAAAGCCAAGCCACAAAATAAAAGTCTGCCTGGGCGATGGATTCCCCCACAGAAGAAACCACCATGCCCGTACAGGAATTGTCTAGGTTAGTGTTAGGATTACAACAAGAAGTCACTACTTTAAAACAAGAGAACCATACACTACACTGTGAGTTACAATGATATAAACCACGAGAAAACCCTTGGGATAACACCAATGTTAAAACCAAGCCAGTGGTTCAACCACAGCGCTTTACTTTCACTCCAGTGGCTACAGAAGCAGCAGGGGCTCCACCTGTAAACGTTACCGTCACGACTCCTACACCAGTTCCTTTAGCTCCCCCTGAACGATTTTTTGGAGACCAAACAAAATGTAGTATCTTTATGAATCAGTGCCAATTACATTTCCTTTGTAGGCCTGCAGCTTTTCCTGATGATGCCACAAAGGTGGCATTCATCTTATCTTATCTAGGAGGAACGGCGGCTTGGTGGTCAATACCATTTGTAGAAAGGGATGACCCAATATTGCATAACTTTTGTCGCTTTAAAGAAACTATGCAGAAACTCTTTGCGAGACACCAATTTATACATGCAAGTGATAACGAGCTTTTAAACCTGCATCAGGGCAATAAGGATTTACTGCCCTACATCACATCCTTTAATAGATTGATTGCAGAGACTGAATGGCCAGATGAAAAAAGAACATCACTTTTTTATCGTGGTCTTCGAGATGATTTAAAAGATATACTCGCTCAAATTGTTGATCTTCCATCTGATTGTGCCGAATTGATTGATTTGGTAGTCCGATACGACCATCGTCTGGGGGAAAGAAAGAGTGAAAGAACTCGTGGAGATATGACCAGAGTAGCAGTGGTAAAACATGAGAAAAAAGAGACACCCAATCTCAATTCTTCTTCTGATCATTCGGAACCCATGCAGATTGGGGGTTTTAGGGGACCCCTGTCTAAGGAGGAGAAAGATAGGAGACGTCGTCTAAATCTTTGTTTGTATTGTGGAAAATCCAGACATTTTGCTCGGGACTGTTTGTCAAAGAATACTTCCAAAAAGGCAATCGGCGTGACTGAATCCCAGTTTCCCGTTGTTGAAACTAAACAGTCGGAAAACTTCCTGGCCCGATAAGGACTGAGGCCCTCTTATCGAGCACAAGCAACGGTTTGGCCTCTTACCACTATTTAGGAAACACTATGACATCTACACCACGTCATTTAACTTTGAGTGTTACTTTAATCTTTTCTACCCAGATTCAAAAGGTTATTCCTATACTGTTAGATTCTGGGGCTACTGGTAATTTTATGGATATAGGATTAACCAAAACCTTGAATATTCCCACCATCAAGAAAGATACTCCTGAACCTGTACGTGCTGTTGATGGGTCAGAATTGTCTTCGGGTTTAATTCATTACCAGACCTCTCCCTTAACCATGACCTGTGCTGACGGACATACCGAACAGATTCAATTTGATCTTATTGACACTCCTGTGTTTGGGGCCATATTGGGTATCCCATGGCTTCAATTACACAATCCAAAAATTGATTGGATTAAACACACAGTAACTTTAGATTCAGCTCATTGTTGGCAGAAATGTTATTCAACCGAACATCACCCAGTAACACCATTGCACTGTGCTTCTGTGATAGAGGTTCCAGAATTGGCAATAGAGGAAAAGTCAGAAGTCATTTTACCCAAATAATACAATGACTTTCATGATGTGTTTTCCGAACAACCGGCAATACAGCTACCACCTCATTGGTCTTATGACTGCTGTATAGATTTACTTCCTGGAGCTACTCTGCCATGCAGTCGTGGGTATGCCTTGTCAGAGCCTGAGACCCAATACTTGTGTGAATATTTGGACGATTTGTTATTAAAGGGGTTTATTAGACATTCTACATCCCCTGTTAGCTCTCCACTCTTTTTCGTCCCAAAAAATGAATAAAGAGCTTCGCGCTTGTATTGACTATTGTGCCATAAATAAGGTTACGGTGAAAAATCGATATCCACTCCTGTTGATACCAGTATTATTAGATCAGGTACGTCATTCAACCATCTTTACCAAATTAGACCTGAGAGGTGCTTATCACCTGCTTAGGGTTAAAGATGGAGACGAGTGAAGACCGCTTTTAGGACAAAGTTCGGTTTTTTTGAGTACACAGTAATGCCTTTCGGTTTGTGTAATGCTCCTGCAGCATTTCAATTTATTATCAATGATGTGCTGGAGGACTTTCTGGATGTCTTCGTAATAGTTTACATAGACGATATTCTTATTTTTTCATCATCAATCGAAGAACATGTAGAACATTTCCGAGCTGTGCTACAACGCCTAAGAGAACATCAATTATTCACCAAGTTAGATAAATGCGTTTTTCATGCTACCCGCATTGAATTTTTGGGTTATGTGATTTCTCCCAATGGCATTGCTATGGACCAGTCTAAGGTACAGGCCATTTTGAAATGGGAAACACCCGGATCCCTGAAGGATATTCAACGATTTCTGGGTTTCGCCAATTTTTATCTGCATTTTATTCCTCAGTTTTCTTCAGTTGTTTCACCCATCACTCACTTACTCAAGAAGGGAGTTACATTTCCTTGGTCTCCAGCAGCAGAAGAATCATTTCAGAAACTCAAACAGGCATTTACAGAAGCTCCTCTGTTACATCATCCTGATCCATCGCAACCTTTCTATGTGGAGGCCGACGCATCTCAAATTGCTGTTGGCAGAATTTTATCCCAGAGAGATCCTACATCAGGCCATTTACATCCAGTAGCCTACTTTTCTAAAAAACTCCTGCCTGCTGAGCAGAATTATACAGTGGCTGAGCGTGAGCTATTAGCCATCAAACTCGCCTGATCTCTTGGACCCACGTCAACAACAACGACACCATCAAGACCATGAACACCATCCCCTCCGGCTTACCATCCGACCCCTGCCCTCACCACATCTTCAACAAAGCAAACCGCATCATCGCACCCCAACTCCGGAAGATCATCAACAGCTCCTTCGAGACCGCCACCTTCCCGGAAAGCTGGAAGCACGCCGAGATCAACGCCCTACTCAAAAAACCCACAGCGGACCCAAAGGACCTCAAGAACTTCCGGCCAATCTCCCTGCTCCCGTTCCCGGCGAAAGTCATCGAAAAGATTGTCAACAGCCAACTGACCCACTTCCTCGAGGAGAACAACATCCTGGACCCGTCCCAATCTGGATTCCGCAGCAATCACAGCACCGAAACCGCCCTCATCGCTGCCACAGACGACATCAGGACCCTACTGGACAACGGCGAAACTGCGGCCCTCATCCTCCTGGACCTCTCGGCCGCCTTCGACACCGTCTGCCACCACACCCTACGCACACGCCTACATGACGCAGGAATACGCGACAAAGCCCTGGACTGGACCACCTCCTTCCTCACCGACAGAACCCAGAGGGTCCGCCTCCCCCATTCCATTCCGAAGCCACCAAGATCATCTGCGGCGTGCCCCAAGGATCATCCCTCAGTATTGTTAGAATAGGAGTTTAGGGTCTGTATAAGTAATATGCACTTTATGTATTTTTAGGTATAGTCAAGAATGCTTTTTGCCGTACCGGATTCAGGATCCTGGCTGGCCCAGGCGGTGAAGCGTAGCGTAGCAGTCTCTCTTTCTTCTTTGTTTCTCGCCCCAAATCCCCTTCCCTCTTTGGACACCTACCAGGGCTCCTGTTTTTCTCAGCAGCACTGAGAGGTGTTCAGGGAGGGTTGACCCTTGACCTTGCCAGGTAGGTCGCTCCCCCACCACACAGCTCCGCCTGTGTTGTCCGCCCGCTGCTGCTGCTGGTAAGATCGCCCCTCCGCTTGTGGCCTCGGTGCCCGTATTTCTTTGCTTTTGTCTCCCCATTTTCCCTTCTGTGCCCCTCGCTGCCCCATTGTACTGTGCCCGCATTCCTGTTTGTTTTCCCTCCTTTTTCCCTTCTGTGCCCCTCGCTGCCCCATTGTACTGTGCCCGTATTTCTCTGTTTGTTTTCCTTCCTTTTTCCCTTCTGTGCCCCTCGCTGCCCCATTGTACTGTGCCCGTATTTCTGTTTGATTTTCTCCCCTTTTTCCCTTCTGTGCCCCTCGCTGCCCCACTGTACTGTGCCCGTATTTCTGTTTGTTTCTCTCCCCTTTTTCCCTTCTGTGCCCCTCGCTGCCCCACTGTACTGTGCCCGTATTTCTGTTTGTTTCTCTCCCCATTTTCCCTTCTGTGCCCCTCGCTGCCCCATTGTACTGTGCCCGTATTTCTGTTTGTTTCTCTCCCCTTTTTCCCTTCTGTGCCCCTCGCTGCCCCACTGTACTGTGCCCGTATTTCTGTTTGTTTTTCTCTCCGTTTTTCCTTCTGTGCCCCCGCTGCCTCTCGCCATTCCCGCCGCTGCGTCCCCTGCGGCCCGCCCCCCTGACTGCCCATTCGCTGCCCCTGCCTCCCGCCTCCCAGCTGCTCCTCCCTCCCACCTCCCCATAAATGGCGGCCGCTGCGCGGTGAGGAGAGCGACCCTTGACCTTGCCAGGTAGGTCGCTCCCCCACCACACAGCTCCGCCTGTGTTGTCCGCCCGCTGCTGCTGCTGGTAAGATCGCCCCTCCGCTTGTGGCCTCGGTGCCCGTATTTCTTTGCTTTTGTCTCCCCATTTTCCCTTCTGTGCCCCTCGCTGCCCCATTGTACTGTGCCCGCATTCCTGTTTGTTTTCCCTCCTTTTTCCCTTCTGTGCCCCTCGCTGCCCCATTGTACTGTGCCCGTATTTCTCTGTTTGTTTTCCCTCCTTTTTCCCTTCTGTGCCCCTCGCTGCCCCATTGTACTGTGCCCGTATTTCTGTTTGATTTTCTCCCCTTTTTCCCTTCTGTGCCCCTCGCTGCCCCACTGTACTTTGCCCGTATTTCTGTTTGTTTCTCTCCCCTTTTTCCCTTCTGTGCCCCTCGCTGCCCCACTGTACTGTGCCCGTATTTCTGTTTGTTTCTCTCCCCATTTTCCCTTCTGTGCCCCTCGCTGCCCCATTGTACTGTGCCCGTATTTCTGTTTGTTTCTCTCCCCTTTTTCCCTTCTGTGCCCCTCGCTGCCCCACTGTACTGTGCCCGTATTTCTGTTTGTTTTTCTCTCAGTTTTTCCTTCTGTGCCCCCGCTGCCTCTCGCCATTCCCGCCGCTGCATCCCCTGCGGCCCCGCCCCCCTGACTGCCCATTCGCTGCCCCTGCCTCCCGCCTCCCAGCTGCTCCTCCCTCCCACCTCCCCATAAATGGCGGCTGCTGTGCGGCCGCGCCGCTGGCGCGCCGAAGGCACGCCTAAGGCAAGCCCGTCTGCGCCCGTCCGCGACTGGACCGCGCCCAGCGCCAGAACCCCTGGACCGCGCGCCCCCCGCTCCAGCCTCGAGGACCGACGCCGATACGATGCCACCACACTCCACGCTCTCAACCCCGGACGGACGCACAACTGCTTCAAGGCCGCCCCGAATCGCACCCATGGTCCCTTCACCTGCCGGAACTGCAGCTACACCAGCCTCAGAGCCACCGAGGCGCCCGCCAAGAAGGACCTCAACCACCAACCGGTGCATCCTGCTGAACACCCGCTCCGCCCGCAAACACGCCGTCGAGCTCTGGGACCTGCTCGACACATCATCACCAGACGTCGCCTTCCTGACAGAGACCTGGATGAACGACTCCTCTGCCCCCGACATCGCCATAGCCATCCCAGACGGCTATAAGATCACCCGCAGAGACCGCGTCAACGCATTAGGAGGAGGAATCGCCATCGTCCACAAGAACACCATCAGGGTCTCGACCAGCACCGACGACACTCTCAGCACCGCCGAACACATGCACTTCCAGATCCACACGGACCCCAACACCACCCTTAGAGGCACCCTTGTCTACAGACCCCCTGGGCCTCGACCCCAGTTCAGCGACTCCATCGCCGACTTCATCAGCACGCACGCCCTGACCTCTACCGACTACATCCTCCTCGGAGACCTGAACTTTCACCTGGAGAACAACAACGACAGCAACTCCACCACCCTGATCGACAGCCTCGCCAACCTCGGCCTGAGCCAGCTCGTCACAACACCGACCCACTGCGCCGGCCACACGCTTGACCCCATCTTCTCCTCAAGCTCCCACGTCTCCTTCAGCCACACCACGGAACTCCTCTGGACCGACCACCGCTGCATCCATTTCACCTTCCAGAAACCCACCACACACCACCGCACCCAACAGATCCCACGCCGCTGATGGAGCAAAGTCACCGAAGACCAACTCCGGGCAACCCTCGCTCTCAGCCCTCCCTCCGACCCATCCAACACCGACGACGCTGCCTGCAACCTCAGACGATGGATGGACGACTGTGCCAACACCCTCGCCCCGCTGAAAAAGCTCACCTACAGCGACACCACCAAAAGAGCCAGCTGGTTCACCTCGGAACTCCTAGCTTCCAAGCGCACCTGCCGGAAACTAGAGAAGAAATGGCACAGCGATAAGACACCGGACAGCCACACAGCCCACAAAGACGCCATCCGTAACCACCACCACCTCATCAGGTCCGCCAAGAGAATCTCCTTCAAAGACCGCCTCGACAACAACGCACACAACAGCAAGGAGCTTTTCAACATCATGAAGGAACTCTCCAATCACAGCTCCAACACCAACGACATCCCGCCGTCGCAACCCCTGTGCGATTCCCTCGCCACCTTCTTTCACCGCAAGATCGCCGACATCCACGACAGCTTCGACACCCAGACAACCCCAACTAAGATCGACCCGCCACACACCATCGACCACGACCCCCTGCCAGCCTGGGCCAGCGTGAACATCGAGGACACCATCAAGACCATGAGCACAATACACTCCGGCTCCCCGTCAGACCCTTTCCCGCACCACATCTTCAACAAAGCCAGCAGCTCCATCGCACCCCACCTGTGCAACATCATCAACCTCTCCTTCGAGACTGCGACCTTCCCAGAGAGCTGGAAACACGCAGAGATCAACGCCCTAGTCAAAAAACCCAAGGCGGACCCGAGAGACCTCAAGAACTTCCGGCCCATCTCTCTGCTTCCGTTCCCAGCCAAGGTCATCGAGAAGATCGTCAACAAACAGCTAACCCGATACCTCGAAGAAAACAGCATCCTGGACCCATCCCAATCAGGGTTCCGCAGCAACCACAGCACTGAGATTGCCCTCATCGCCGCCACCGACGACATCAGGATCCTGCTGGACAATGGTGAGACCGCAGCCCTCATCCTGCTGGACCTCTCTGCCGCCTTCGACACTGTCTGCCACCGCACTCTACGCGCACGCCTCCACGACGCAGGGATCCGAGACAAGGCCCTGGAATGGACTTCCTCCTTCCTCGACGGCAGAACCCAGAGAGTCCGCCTCCCACCCTTCCGATCCGAAGCCTCCGAGATCATCTGCGGCGTACCCCAGGGATCGTCCCTCAGCCCAACACTGTTCAACAACTACATGGCCCCGCTCGCACGCATCGCCAGACAACACGACCTCAACATTATCTCCTACGCCGACGACACTCAACTGATCCTCTCCCTCACCAAGGACCCCCTCGCCGCCAAAGCCAAACTCCATGAAGGAATGAAGGCCGTCGCCGATTGGATGAAGATCAGCCGACTAAAGCTGAACACGGACAAAACGGAGGTCCTCATCCTCGGCTCCAACACCTCAGCCTGGGACGACTCCTGGTGGCCAACGACGCTGGGAGCAGCCCCGACACCCACCGACCACGCACGCAACCTGGGAGTCATCCTCGACTCAACGCTCTCCATGACCAAGCAAGTCAACGCAGTCTCCTCCTCCTGCTTCAACACCCGCCGCATGCTTCGCAAGATCTACAGGTGGATCCCGACAGACACAAGAAGAACAGTCACCCAGGCCCTCGTCAGTAGCAGACTGGACTATGGGAACGCCCTCTACGCGGGAGCCTCGGCCAAGCTCATCAAGCGACTGCAACGCATACAAAACGCCTCCGCACGACTGATCCTCGACGTACCACGCCACAGCCACATCACCCCCACTTGAGGAACCTGCACTGGCTCCCCGTCGACAGGAGGATCACCTTCAAACTCCTCACCCACGCACACAAGGCACTCCACAAAACTGGCCCAGCCTACCTCAACAGACGGCTCTTCTTCTACGTCCCCAACCGCCAGCTCCGCTCCGCCGACCTCTCCCTCGCCACCGTCCCCCGCATTCGAAGAACAACCATCGGCGGCAGATCCTTCTCACACCTCGCCGCCAAGACCTGGAACACCCTTCCACTAAGCCTACGAAAGACCCAAGACCTGCTGACCTTCAGGAGGCTACTCAAGACCTGGCTGTTCGACCAGTAGCAGCATCCCCCCCTTCCCTCTCCCCAGCGCCTTGAGACCCTCGCGGGTAAGTAGTGCGCTCTACAAATTCTGTGATTGATTGATTGATTGAACAGTCATCGCCCCTGCAGACGGACCTGGAGTTCAGGTGAGTGGCTGACTCACATCTTACATATGCGACATGGTATGCTGGGAAAGGAAGCCCAGGGAAGGAGGCTTCCAGCCCTGGGCCTGCCGGGGCTCTGACCTGGGGCCTGGTCAGAGATTCTTTCCCTGGGCAGACAGTGGAGACCTTCCCAAGCCTGCTGGAGCCCCTCCAAGACACTTTGAGACATGGTGAGCTAGAGAACGGAGCCCAGTGCCAGGGACCTCCAAACCCAGGCATGCCTGAGCTCTGACCCAGGGCCCGGTAACAGTGTCTTCACTTGGCCATGCAGAGGAAACTTCTCCAGGCCTGCAGGACCCAGTCTTGGGTAATTTGTGACACGGGGGCCGGAGCATTAACCCTGGTCCTAAGATCTTCATCTCCCTCCCCCCAGAGTACTATTCATTTGTTTTGTATACATTTTTATTGCCATTTAAAGAAGATAAGGCTATCACAGCTATATATTCTTTGTGAAGAGAACAGAACCACCCCACCTACTGCAACATGCTCTACCAAAGCACACAGCAGCATAATATGCTTGAATAAATTAAATGGCCTCATGCAAGAGCTGGGCCGTTCTGATACCCCCACCCGATCACTCACAAAAACAGTGCTCACCAAGCGCCGACCCTTAATTTAGCATCTTATCCACCCATCCTAACATCTACCCCACAGCTCAAGCAGCAGGGCATCCGGGGGCTCCTGAAGCTCAGAAAACATTGCTGCACAAGCCTGCAGGTCATCCGCCACCTTACTATCCTTGCATGATTTTCGCATATGGCTATCCTCAATCACAGCTCATTCAGCCATATCTCGAAGCCAGTCAGCCAGTCTCGGAGTGACACCGGAAAACCACAGAATTGCCAACCTCTGTTCAGAGAGCACCAAACCCAAAAGGAGAAACTTCCTACTAAGCTTTTTTTTCTTTCGAGCCGGGATCACCCCCAACCTGGAAAGGGACCATCCCGTAACCACATTCAAGGCCTCCAATATTGTCTACCAATATGTATAAAGCTCACGACAGCCCCAGAACATATGTATAAAATTGGCCCCATCCCTTGGACAGAGTGAATAGGAGGATGAACGCCTCAGATAAATTGCGTGCAGCGTGGTCAGGCTACATTATATTGAAGCAGTTTGAATCTCACATACGTGGAGGTCCCCTTCACCCCTTCATGCACGCACTCCCATATCTTATTGGAAAGAGGAGCACCCGGAATCTCATGTTACCTAGTTTGCACTGGCAATATGTGCAGTGGGAGATATCTCCGTAGCGCCCTGTACACATGCGAGATCAATCTCCATCCCCCAGCCATATTCAGCAGTGTCCCTAATGTCTGTGAGGCCTGTGGGACCTCAGGGAAAGAAGGCCATATAAATGTTGGCAAATTGTAAAAACTGTCCGGTTCCCCAAGTCAAATGATTGCACTGTGTCAGCCAGAGTAATAAACTGATCATTAGGGTATCAGTCCCACAATGAAGCACACCACCCAGCATGCCATCTATCTATCAACATCGTCCACGCTACTTGCGCGAATGGGGGCAGTGTCCAAATAAACATGTCAGGCGCACAAGGTGTCCTCCGCAATACCTGTCTAACTGCCCTCTCCCTGGCCCTGTAGACCTGCCTGACCACTAACAGCACTGAGTCTGAGCCCCAGCCCCAACATCAAGAGCCCTGGCAAGGGTACTCCACCACACGTATCTCTCAGCAACCTCCGCTCCAAATTCTCCCCTTCATCGAATCAACGCACCATGTGCTGCAATTGAGCAGCCATGTAGTATAGGTCCAGGCACGGCAGTACCAGCCCCTCTTTCTCCAGCCAAGCTAACTCTTTGCTCCCCGAGGCCCACAACAGTTCGACAACTAATTTGTCCAACTCTCCGAAATACCATATAGGGATCTCGAACATGGCCCCCTGAAACACATACAAGTAGCATGGCAGGATAATCATATTCACCAGCACCAGCTTAAACATGAGGAATAATCGGAGAGTGTTCCATAACTTCACCTTGTGTTTGAGCCCCTTCAGCACCCTTCCTATATTCAAAGCTTCAAATGTCTCTGCCTCCTGCACATTCCTGATCTCATGATATTGAACACTGGGCACCTCCCAGGGAAGGACCAAAAGAGGAAGGCCTTGCACTTGTCCCCGTTCCAGTTCTCCCAACGGGAACAATTTTGATTTGTTGCGGTTCACATGCAATCCTGAGACTTCACCGAATTCTGACAGGACAGTCAGCAAGATGGGAACCATGTATGTCGGCTGGCGCAGATATACCAAGCATCATTAATGTATAAGGAGACCACAAGTGTGGTCTCACTAGTCTTAATGTCCCACCCTCTCATCACAGAGCACAGTCTACATGCCAAGCGATCCATCGCTAGTGTGAACAGGAGGGGTGACAACGGGCAGCTCTGTCTGGTCCCCCGATACAAGGAGAAGCACAGCGACACCGTCCCGCCCACATGTACCCACACCACCCAGGCACTATAGAACAACTGCACCCATTTTATGTACCATTCCCGAATGCCCACCTTCCGCAGGACCTGCCAAAGGAATTCCCAAGACAGGGAATCAAACACCTGTTCTGTGCCAAGCAGCACCAAATCATAGTGATCGTCCTCCAATATGGGAGCATGCATTTCCAGCGATAGCCTCCGCAAGTTACACATGGTGTTCCTATGTGGGAAAAAGCCACACTGATCCTCATGTACCAGCTGTGGTGGGTGCTCCAGCAATCTGGGCACCAAGATCCTGCTGAGGATTTTCATATCCATATTAAGCATCCAGAGAGAGTGGTATGAGGACACCTCTGCAGCAGCCTTATCCAGTTTAAGCAATATAACAACAAGCGCTTCCCTCATGGACTCTGGCAACAGGCCCCTCTTATAGGCTTGTAGACCTCCAACAGGCGGTCTACAATGTGTTGGTACAACTAGGCCAGCAGGCCATCACCTCTTGGGGCCTTGGCCATCTTTAAAGCCCGAATTGCAACGACTATCTCAGCCCTGGATATGGGTGCCTCCAGACTATCTCTGCCTTCTTTCTAAAGTGCGACCACCTGTAAGCTAGTGAGAAATGCATCTCCTACCATTGGCAGGGACACAGCAGGTGCTGCTTATAACTCTGTAGATGTGCAGCAAAGATCTCAGTGATACCCTGTTGGGTGTGCACCTCCTGCCCCTGTGCATTTTGGACCCCCACCACAGGGAGACTAAGGGCCTCGCTGCGCAGAAGCGTGGCAAGCATCCGACAAGCCTTATCCCCCTCAACATGGAAGCGCTGTCTATTGCTGGTGCGGACAAACCTATCCAAGCGATCCCATGTCTCCAACAAATCCTGTCTACACTCCTTCCACACAACCAGTTGCTGCAGCTGCACAACCATACTCTCCTCAAGGGCACTAAGTTTATTCTCTAGGACATCGAGCTTCCGTGACAGCTGCTGCTTCACTCCATCGTGTCACCGTCATATATTCCCCCACAGGACCACCTTCATAGCATCCCATTCCATGGTCCTCACATTTGTACTGCCCCGATTCTCCATAAAGTAGTGACCCAGCACCTCAGCCACAGCATGCGCAAAAAATGGGTCTGCCAATTCCTCCACTCTCAGCCTCCACAGCAGAACTCTGGGGGCTCCCCTGCTAACCTGATATGAAAGCAGCAAGGGGGAATGATCAGATAAATATGACGCCTAATAGGAACATCAACCACATTCTGTACCATGATACCAGACATCAGGCAATAGTCCAAGTGGCTGTGGGTCCCCGTTGCAGGTACAAAGCAGGAATAGATGCAGCCCTGATGACTGCGCACCCTCCACACATCCTGCAACCCAAGACCCCCATAACTTCCCGTAGGGCACTCGTCATGGCGGGCTTCATATCCATCTTTGGGGGAAAATGGTCCGCAGTACCATGCAACACAAAATTCAAATCACCAGTTAGCATCACCTTCGGACAAATGTGCTCAACAGCCGCACCCAACACCCTCCCAAAATAACCAGCATTATCCATGTTAGGAGCATAAACGTTCCCCAAACATATGTTTCTAGTGTCTAGGGTACCAGACACAATCACATAACTCCCTTCAGAGAGTACTATTCATTCTAGTAATGCATGCACACGGAGTGACAGATGGAAACCTTTGAGGGAATGTATCCGGCCTCCTGGAACCCTGACTAGGCTTGAAGCTTCAATGAGCCCTCACTGGGTCTTCCAGAGTAGCATGGGATTGTGAACATGGAGTCACATGAAGAAACTGACGTGTTTTGTTTATTTATTTTAAGTAAAAAAAGTAATCAGTGACATTGCCATGGCACATTTTGCACCACCACATGATTTAAAATAACAAGAAATTTATTGGGAAAAAAGGTTAAAGCGATGTTGTGGTTAGCTTAGGTATGAAACCCTTTTTTTAAATCCTTAAAAACCTCAGCCACACGTAAAAGCACAACATAATAACATAACAATTAATACCCAAACCAATAAATAATACTCCAATCATCCCTTTTATAGTGTTACGGGTAATATGATGTGTATTCTCATCTGTAAGATTATTTATTACATTTGTATTTCATCTGTCACATTAAGGGTGAGGTAAGGAGTGTTGCCTTTGGTATGCAAGTTATGGTTTGATTGGCTGCTGTGCGAGTTATGGATTGCGATCCTAACTGTAAATTAAGAATCAAGTGTTTTGTATGCATTTTGGTGATATTTTGTATCAAGTACTACACTTTAACTGTGTTTTTAAGTGAATGTTTCAAAAGGCTTGACAGGTAAACATTTATCAAAGAATGCACTTCGAAATGGATTACTGGGTGTGGTGGTGTTTCAACTGAAATAGATGTAGATTTTTGTGGAACGAGAGCAGGTGTGGACAAATGTCATTTGGTAGCATTCCAAAGCCCTGAGACAACAGCCCACATAGTTGTAGCTAACTTGAGCATACAACTGTTTGGAAACAATGCCACACCTCAATTTCTGCATCCTCCCCTATACTGAGGGGCACAGCTACTATTATTTCATGCAACGTGGTGCAGCAAGGCAACTTGCTGCGTACTATGTATGAAAGGGAGGCAGAAGAAATGCTCCCTATTTACAAATGGAGCATTTCTGCTCTTCCCTTGCACTGGCACACTATATGTAGCCTAGTGCCAATGCAGGCACCCTTGCACCAGGATGCAAGGGTGTCTGCGTTATGGGTCAGATTGTTTTTGTGCAGGAAATGACACCTTCCTGCACAAAAACAACACTTAGAGGCATTTTTAGGTTGAGCCTAAACAGCGCTTGTGCTGTAGGCGATCTGTTGCCTGTACTTTGTGGGGTCTGACTCCTCCTACGCTTTTGATTTGCTTGTGTGTGTGCCCTTTAGAAATCGTAGCTTACAAATGCCTACTGGTGGGTGCATGTCCCACCTTTTCTCGCAAGTATACTCCCACGGAGTATTGCCGCGGGAGTGAGCAGGGACGTGCACGCTGCGTGCATGCCTTTATCTTCTTGTTTATCCGGCTGGCATTGGTGGCTGCCTACTAAGCAGTGTGCTGTTGGCTTTCTGCCGCAGTAAAAATCTTCACCACCTCTGAGCCTTCGGGCCCCTCACACCGCCAACATGTAGGACCAGAGGCGCAACTAGAGCAAAATTTCGGGGGGGGCTAAGAAAAACTTTCGGGGGGGCTGACTCTTCCAGCAATAGGGTGAGTGGGGATGCAGGGGCTCTAAAAAGGGGTGAAAAACAACAGAGCCTCATTTACAAGCAAATGGTCTTTTAAAGACCTGTGCAGTACTCGGTGCGGCTGTGTGTGTGCCCGGGAAGCTGTCTCAGCCCGGGCTGCCACACTCGACCAGGGGGGGGCTGAAGCCCTTTGAGCCCAATGGGCGTTGCGTGCCTGTGTAGGACGGCGAGAAAGGTGAGTGTGAGTCGTTCACTGTGCATCTTTCCCGCTGTCTGCTGGTGCCCGTGATCTATGCGCACTAAACATCCAGTGCCTAGGTGCCAGGTTTAGAATGTTGACCGGGCTCCCGCCTCCTCGACTCTGGCAGCGTGCTCACCCCCACGCCGCTGCTGGCCACCTTGAGCTTTTTCGCCGATACAAAGGCGCCTGGCCTCTATTCCCGGGCAGCGCGCACTGCACACATCGCTGCCCGCTCCTCCTGAGCTCACGTCTCTTCCAGACCAGCAGCGAGCTTGCCCCACGCCGCTGCTGGCCGCCTTAAACTTCACTCCTCTCTCCTGACCCCTTCACAACTCGGGGACTGCTGGACTGCGGGCAACACGCTCGGACCACGCCGTTGCCCACCGCTGAACGCTCTGATCCGCCTGCAGTTCTTGATCCCGCTGCACGGTCCCGCGATGGCAAATCCAACGGTCGGCCTGACATGACTCCCAATGGCGAAGGCACACATGAACCCGGGGGCTCCCCTTAGCACTTAAATCCGGGGAGGCCCCCGGTAGGTGTTTGTCGTGGTCCCCTTAGTGGTCCGGCTTTGCCTCCCCGACCCACACAATGACCGCTCAGATCATTATATATGCTAAATATCCCTATCATTTTAAACAGGGCCACTGGAATGATGGAATTATCTGGCGGGGGAGCGGGGGGGCTGTAATGACGGCTAATACACAAACATAGGAGCAAGTAGTTTGCTTAAGGACAGAGACACAACACCGCAGGACCAAATTATGTGAGAGGATAACGTTACAATCCTGTACTATAGCATGAACAGGCTGCTAATACGAAGAGGGCTCTATTTAAATTTCTATGTACCTGCCATCAGACACTTCACGGAAAAGGCCGCCATTTCTGCAAATGAAATGAATGAATGAATGAAATAGCACTTCTAAAGCACGTAGCTACCCGAAGGCACCCCAGCGCTGAGACAGTTCATAGAGGTGGAAGAGAGCATCTAGGGGAAAAGCCACGTCTTTAGCTGTTTGCGGAAGGCCAAATGGTTGGGTTCCTTCCGCAAGGGCAGAGGGAGCGAATTCCACAATCTGGCAACATTATAAGAAAAAAGCCGTCCGCCACTTCTGGCCTTTTTGATCCTGGGAAGAACGGCTAGAGAAAGATCGTCTGAGCGGAGTTGCCTATTGGCCCGATAAGGCTGGATCAAGGAGTGATTAATTGGAGGGCCGTTCCCTCCAAGTGACCTGTGAGCAATGCACAGGGCTTTGAAGCGGATTCTCTCCTGAACAGGAAGCCAATGTAAGGACCGCAAGGCGGACCTTGCCGACTGGCGAGACAAAATCCCCATGAGCATTCTTGCTGCACAGTTCTGCACTGTCTGAAGTCTTACAATTACCGAGCTAGGCGCACCTAAATATAGGGCGTTTCCATAGTCAATCCGCGACAAGACGAGTGCCTCCCAGACTCTTTATCTCTGTTTTTGGGGTGGGGGGAGGACCCATGCAGGCTGGCCACATAGTATTTGCTTTAAAATTAATGTGATCTCCAAGAACCATGAGCTCAGTCTTGTCGCCGTTGAGTTTCAGGTGGGACAAGTTCATCCAGTTGGCGACTTCCTCAAGGCAAGGGTGAAGGCCCATGGATACCTGGTTGGGATGATTCAGAGCCACAACCAGCTGAGTGTCATCAGGATAGGTAACTATGTGAACCCCAAAGGGATGCACAATCTCCGCCAACGGGGCCATGTAGGCATTAAAAAGAGTGGGGCTTAGGGACGATCACTGAGGAACTCCACAATGAAGGGGCAGGGTTTTTGAAATAGCCTCACCCTCAAACACCTGGAAAGATCTTTCCTCCAAAAAGGACTGTAGCCACAACAGGGCTGTACCAGTTACCCCCAGAGCTCTAAGTCGGTGAACCAAGATTTGATGGTTAACCGTATCGAATGCTGCGCTCAAGTCTAGGAGGATCACAGCAGGGGATCCTCCTACATCAAGGATCTTTCTGGACTCATGGACTACAGAAAGTAGCGCAGTTTCGGTACCTTGGCATGGTCGAAAGCCAGTCTGAGAGGGGTGGAGGAGTTTATTAGATTCCAGGTAAGTGAAGAGGGTGAGGTTAACATATTTCTCCGCAATCTTGCTAATCCCGGGAAGAAGCGAGATTGGGCGGTAGTTGCTCAAGCAATCCGAGTCCAAATTAGGTTTCTTCAGGAGAGATTTTACCATGGCCCTTTTCTATTGGTGAGGGACTACACCCTTGGAGAGCGAGGCATTAATCAGGTCAATAATAGTTGGTGCGACTGTATTGGCTACCTGCTTCAGAATATTGGGAGGAGCCGGATCACAAGGCGATCCGCTCTTGACCTGTGTTAAAATGGACTGGAAAGATTCCTGGCTAATTGGAGAGAAGACTTCTAAAAAGTGTCCCTGATACGGCAAACCAATATTCTCCTGGTGGTGGTTAAGGTGATTGTCAACTGGGGGGAAGGAGAAGTATATAGATTGAATTTTATGATGAAAATGGTCTGCGTGTTCATTGCATAGACGGCCTGACACATCCGGAGTGTCTGGAGGGAGGGAGACTTTTAATAGTTTTTTCACAATGCAAAAGGTTTCCCGTGGAGAATTGAAGGCTAGGGAAATCCTCTTCTCATAATACGAGGCCTGGGCCCTTTTGATTTCTGCTTTATAAGTTCTAACTGCCTCCCTATAATCCAATTTCTTGCTAGCGGAAAAGTCTTTCCTCCAAGCTCTTTCAAGTTTTTTGCAATTCTGTTTTAACTCCCGAAGTTTGGGGGAATACCAGGCCGTCTTATTGGGCCCTCCTTTCATCTGAGCCAGCTTTTTCGGGAGAACCCGATCAAGGGTGCCCTCTATCCAACAGTTGAAGCTTTCATTGGCGACAACTGGATTGGTATTCAGGGTTGGCTTCG
Organism: Calotriton arnoldi; assembly: GCA_963921515.1. Lineage (NCBI taxonomy): Eukaryota > Metazoa > Chordata > Amphibia > Caudata > Salamandridae > Calotriton > Calotriton arnoldi. The sequence goes on along the minus strand of CAWUFW010021472.1, from coordinate 69,391 downwards.
AACTCTCCAATTCCCGGACCCACTTGTCTACAGGGAGTTTAGTCCAAGGACGGTACAAAACTCGCGTAGGTCGGTTGTGGAGATTCATATTTAGAGGGTTCCATGAAAATGGAATCAGAAAGTGGTCCGACCAGGGTAATGGAATGGGCTCTTTCCCAGAAATATCCTCCAGGTTGGAGAATATCGGGTCAAGGAGGTGTCCTTTAGCATGAGTCGCAGACAGGACCTTCTGAGAGAGCTGAAATACAGCAAGATCGTGAGACAGTTCAGTTGCAGCTAGGGAGGTGGAATCGTCGAAATGCAGATTGAAATCTCCTAGCAAGGTTAGATTCGCCGCGGTACTGGCAAGATTTGCGGCTACTTCCAATAGTGATTTACAAAATTGACCATTAGGTCCGGGCGGACGGTAAATGAGAATGCCTGAGAAGGAAGGAGTGGGGGTAAACCCAATTGAAAAATGGACATTCTCACAGTCTTCTACCAAACTGCCAAACAGGCGACAGGTGAGGTTCTGTTTATAAATAATAGCAATACCGCCGCCCTTGCCTGTCGATCTATCCAGTCTCTGAATCAGATATCCTGGGGGGAGAGCTTGCACAACATCCGGCTCTGAGGCTATATTAAACCAAGTTTCTGTAAGAAACAGCACTTCAGGGCTATAATCTTTTATAAGAAGAGAGATGTCCGCCGTGTGCCGGGGCAGAGACCTGCAGTTTAATAGCAGCATATCGTAAGTTTTCTGAGTGGGTGGGGCGGTGGAAAAAGAGGGCAAGAACTTGAACGAACAATGGGAACAGCCAAAGGCAGACTCACCGAGGGAGATGGAGTGGGCACAGTTTCCTCCTAAAGTCCCATTAAACTGCTTCAGCTGCTCGGCCGTATAATTAAATATTTTTTGGGAAAAAAGTACAGGGGGTCTGGCCCCTGGTCCCGGCCGGGTGCGGACGGGCGCAGACGGGCTTGCCTTTGGTGCGGCGCGCCGCTGCGCGGTCGCGTCATCCGGCGTTTAAGAGCCAGAAGAGAGAGCAGGGGTTCAGCAACTAGACCACTGACCCGGGACAAGCTGCTCGATAGTACGCGCAAAAATGGTAAAAACACTACTTCCCCCCTCGGAGCTTTGAACACAGCTTCCCCAACACAATGATCAGTAACAATTTTAGATTTTTAAAAGTAAAGTGCAAGTGCTAAATTCGCACTAAATACGTTAGTGGGATTGAAAAACAATGCTCTGTGATGGGCACCCTGCATTCGAGGCAGATGGTTGAGCTCGGCCCGGGACTTCCTGCTGTGCTTGGGATCGAGGGGACAAGAAGGCACTCTGAGGGGCTAGATCATGGTTCTCTTACGTGACACTGTACGTCTTGGATACCCTTCGACTGCATCCCCTTTCCAGGTAAAACCAGAAATTATTCAGCAAAGGTCTAAAAACTCAAGAATTCTTTAAGTAACCAACAGTTTTGTTAATGTGAAAGGTAGTGCCAAGAGGCCATTTGATAAGCGTACGTTCTAAAGGCATATTGGTATTCCAAGATCAGACTAATACAAAATTGTGAAGAAGTAATTCATAATATCAGGGTATTCCTGTAATATAAATAGGAGTACAAAAAGAATTGTAGTCCATTTTCTTCCACAACCCACAACACCACCCCACGAATAAATCGTAGAATAAGGTCTCTCCCTGAATATGCATACTTGTAACAGTGTTCGTAAAAAAGTGTAAGTATGCCCTTCCCACACCCCTTACATTGGAACAAGAGAAAGGGGTGTAATTCCTAAGACATCTACACTTAAATCATATGTAAACATATATATACGTCTAACCATATCCTTCCAATAGGATTGATTCCTAGTATAAGACATTTACCTTCATGTAAAGTCGTAAAAGAGTTATTGTATCCTTTCACAGAAATAATTACTGTTAAAATTACTTTTCCTGGGTGTAAACATGTGTTAAACCTGGTGTGCAGTCTTTACGACTCGGTCATTACCACACAGGCAAGAACCACTTAGGCCTTTTTTGGTACTTTACCACATGGTACTTTACTAACAGTATTTTTTTGTTTAAATGTCATAGATATTGTCATTTAAAGAAAGGATTTTTGGGGGGCGTGGTCTCGTCGGCTGCAAGATGGCCGCACCTTGAGTGGGCTCTGCCGGCCAAGTGCAAAATCCGTCAGAATCGTGGAGTAATAAATTAATCTACCGTCAAAGAGGTTCAATGTGTGATAGTTGGTCATTCCGGACGTCGGCTGGAGCCTTCCCCACCCTCCGACCTGCTGTTACATCGAAAATCCCTGGCTGAGGCCTGCCCGGTCCGTGGGCTGGGGAGACCTGCCGGGCCTCGAGGAGAAGACTGCGACTGGAGCTGTGGGCGGCGGGGCGCGGCTGCGGAGAGGCCGGGGACGGCGCCCCCCTGAAATTGCAATACTTGGGCCGCACAGAGCCTCTCCCCCCCGGACCTCGCATGACTCTGTGTGGGCCCGGGCGGAGGTGCGGGCGTGCGTGAGCCCAGCTGGAGTGTGGCCGCCTATCCATGGTGGGACGTGCTGGGCCTGCCCGTGGCCGCGTTCCCCTGGTTCGGCGCCGGGCTGGGCACGAACCGGAAGAGCTGACCGAACCTGCTTGTGGCCAGGAGAACAAGACGAGAGACGGAGCCCCGGCACCAACGCTGCTGAGGTCGACGTGCAGCAGGTGAGGGGGTACGAGCCTGGTGGGAGGAGCAAGAGCAGCCCGACACAAACCAGGCCTGACACGGCGGAAGGACCGGCCCCCTCCCCAGAGGTCCAACGCTGCTGAAAGTGTATACCGGCATTGCAGGACTGCCTGACAAACCCCCCGTGGGGGTCTGCTGTCTCCTAAACCCCTGTGGACCCCTTTGACCCGCGGAAAGTGTGACTCTCCCCTCCTTGCCTCTACCTGCGCTACCGGTGTCCTCGCCAGCGGCTCGGCATTGCCGGAGATGGGCGCGGATGGCGAGGGCCACCTCTTGGGCCCTGGGTGTCCATCTGGCCCGCGGCTGCAGTGATTTTGTTCCATATTTCCACCCCCTTTGTCCGCCAGGGCAGGACAACCCGAAGGGCGGCGGCTGGCAGTGAGACCGGACACACACAGGCCCCTGGACCTTCGTGATTGCTGCAGGGAAGACAAGCGAGGAGAGCCTGTGATGTAGAGGGACCATGCGGTCAGTCGACTGTGCTGAGCCGCGGGCAGCTGTTTCGGAAAGCTGCTGCTGCTGTCTCAAGGAAGAAACTGCGGTGCCCTTCCCTGAACATTGGTGTGCAGCTCATCACAGACATGGGGAAGACGAACGGCAAGCAACCAAAAAATATCCTTTGAAAACAGGCGCACGGACCACACTAATGAGCTGCCACAGTCAGCGGAGGAACAATCCATGCAAGCAGCAGAAACTAACATAAGAGATGAGGACATTCAATCCATCTTAATGGAGGTCAAGTCAAGCTTACAGCCAATTGATAATAAAATTGACAACCTCATGGCCTGCCTGGACCAGGTGAATCAAAGTGTATACTCACACGAAAGCAGGATAGCACACCTGGAATCCAGAGTGTCAGACGCGGAAGATACAATCGCAGGGGATCGCCAAAAGTTGCTTAAAATGGATAAAGTGCTGGAAATAAGCCGTGCCAAAAATGAAGACTTAGAATCTCGTTCCAGACGGAACAACCTCCGAATTACTGGCATCCCTGAATCTACTGCGATCTCAAGAATGGAAGACTACCTGGATCCCTGTTGCGTGAACTGTTTGGCCCTGTACTGTCCACGGTATTCATTGTTGAACAGGCGCATCGGTCGCTGGGTCAGCAGCCTCCGCCTGGAGCCCCAGAGCGACCAATAATTGCCCGCCTGCTGAACTACCGCGACAGAGACACGATCCTGTGCAAAGCAAGAGAAATGGGAGTGGTCATACACCAGGGCAACCCTTTATCCTTCTACCCAGACTTTACTCTGGCCGCATAGGTGGCAAGGAGAGAATTCCTACACGCCAAACGCATCCTCCAACAGCTGGAAATCTCCTACGCTCTTCTATATCCGGCCAAACTACGAATCACCTACGGGGACAAACCACAATTCTTCACTGACCCTAAAACTGCATTAACCTATGCGAAACAGATCAGCCAAGGGAGAAAGAGATCATCTGGCCCGCCTGAGAGGTCGGAGGGAGGACGATCCAGCGACAATGACTGAAACATGGGCCTACGATGCAACATTGCCATGGTGTAGGGCGATGGCTGTGATAGAACGATCAGCCCGCGGCGCATGTGCGCTGTGATGCCCCCAGGACGGTAATGAACACATGCCAGACTTGTTTATGTCTTGTTCACCTAATCAAACCGCATCACTCGCCCACCCTGACTTCAAGTCGGGGGTGTCCGCCTGGAGCGACCATTTCCCCATAGGATAATTCCCTAGCAACTGTTCTATGTTGGGATCTTCTAGTTGGGGGTTGGTTATCTCAACCTGTTTGGGGGTTGGAGTGGGTGGAGGGGTATACCTGGGGAACCTCAGATTTTCATCCCGCTGGATGGTCAGGGAGCAAAAGTGGTACACCGGGGAGGGGGGGAGGGTAAATGTTGTGGAAAGTTTCTAAACTGTTTCTTGTGTTCGGACAACATTGGTTCTCTAGTTCTGTGTATACAGGAAGTCAATCCCACCATTTTCAGGCAGACGCTGAAACAGACTCTAAAGTGCTCGCAGTGCAATACACAACTGACTGTTGACGTCACCACCTATACTGTGATACGACGACTGTAACGTATATAACATGGAATATACGGGGCCTAAACGACCATCGGAAATCCAGACTGGTACATGCATACCTAGCTTGACATGGCGTGGACATGTTTCTTGCAAGAAACACACCTGACCACTGGCGACACAGCCCACCTCCGGGCCAGATGTTGCGGGGTGCACTACTCCTCAGTCTATTCTAATCATACCCGGGGCGTAACAATCCTGCTTAAAAAAAGGCTCCCCTGGCACACAACACACTCGATTATTGACAAGGCTGGGAGATATGTGATCCTGGTGGGCACGCTCTACGCGCAACAACTGATTATGATTGCCACTTACGGCCCCAACATAGATGACCCAGACTTCTTTCTTAGTGTTTGGAGGCTGGCCCTAGATTGCGGCCCCTACCCGGTAATATGGGGTGGTGACTTCAACGTGGTGCTGCAGGGGGCCCTTGACCGCTCTAGCGACAGATTACAACACCCGCGCTCGGCGGAAGCCCTTAATACACTCATTGCTGACAACGCATTAATAGACATATGGCGTCACACACATTCTTCTCAGCGAGACGGCACCTGCTTTTCCTCCACATACGGCTCATGGTCCCGTATTGATTACTGGCTAGTGTCAAGAGATGTTCTCACTTGGCCACAACAGTAGAACATTTACTGTGCACACTTTCCGACCACTCGCCGGTTAGGCTGGCTCTTCAGATCCTGTTAACTCTCCCCCTGGTGTTCCTTTGGAGGCTCGTTCCGCAGGCCCTGCGTGACGAGGTGTTTAGGGAAGAGGTCCGGCAAGCCATTGTCGAATACTTCGCTTTGAACGAAGGGTCTGTATCCTCACCATCTACAGTGTGGGGAGCTTTAAATTGGTCATCCACGGTACATGCATTGCCAAGCAAGCGGGTGTATTGAAGGCGATAAGGGGGACCCTGGTGAAACTGGAGGCCAAAATCCAAGACTTGGAAGGGGTATACAGTCGCGATCCCCAACTAAGCACGCTGGCTGACATACGAGACAAACTCTCGGAATACCAAACTGAGGCCGACAGGGAAGTCAAATTCCTCGGATGGGAGACGCAGGCGCTGCGCTATCGGGAGGGGGACCGCCCAGTCAGGACCCTGGCAAGGCTGCTACGGAGGCCGCATGCCTCTGAATATGTGACCGAGCTGAGAGACTGTGAAGGTCACTTGGTCACATCCCCCGAGAAACTCCCAACTGTCATATCCTCTTTTCTCGCCCGGCTTCATTCCACGGGAGAGACCAGAGACGAGGAGGAGCTACAAAGCTACTGGCACTCTGTCGAACTGCTTTGGTTAAATCCTGCACACTGCGAATACATGGACTCCCCAATTATGCCAGAAGAGGTGGCACAGGCCATAGCAGGCCTGCCAGGCGATAAGGCGCCCAGCTCGGATGGGCTGACTTCTGCCTTCTACAAAGAGTACGCCACCATACTTATCCCCCACCTCATCGAGATGTACCACAAGTTGCTGTTGGTTGGCCAACTTCCTCCTACCCTCCGTGAAGCCATCATTATTACCACATTGAAGCTGTATAAACCGCCCGAGCTTTGTGATTCCTGCAGGCCCCTATCTCTCATCAATATAGATAACAAAATCTACGTGAAACTTTTGGCCAACCGTCTACTACCTCTAATGTCATTAATTGTGCGGCCTTATCAGTCTGGGTTTATACCGGGGAGGGCCACATCTCATAACATCTTTATCATTTTCTCAGTCATGCACCACCTCCACCCCTCTCTGCCAGTGGCTGTGGCCCTGCTGGATGCCACAAAGGTGTTTGAATCCCTTGAGTGGTCCTATCTCTTCCCCTTGCTGGGACGCTTGGACTTTAGCTCCAGCTTCATACAAAAAATCAGTTTACGGTACAATCTCCCCTCTGCGAGAGTCGGACTCAAGGGACGCACATCGTACTCTTTCGCTGTCTCACGGGGCACTAGGCAGGGCTGCCCACTCTTCCCCCTCCTATTCGCGGTAGCTATGGCCCCGCTTTCAGCTAGATTATGCCAACACTATGCCAAGAGAGGAATTGGCTTCACCACACGCGGACTGGTGGTGCCGATGTATGTGGATGATATCACCTTATACATCCGGGACCCGCAGGCGAATCTTTCACCTCTGACGAGGGAGGTGATCTGGTTCGGAGGTCACTCGGGCATTCAGGTGAACTGGAGTAAATCTATACTCTTTCCGCTCACGGATGAAACGCGACTGTTCCAGACTGAGTATCCATATAAATGGGCGTCCGAGCCGACCAGATACTTGAGCATATAGTTGAGCAGGGACTCGGGGAACTGTGGAAAGCAAATAATGGAAAAGCGATAGACTGGCTCGAAGCGCGTATCCCGGTGTGGAACAAGCTACCGCTATCGTTTGTGGGATGCATAGCTATCACTAAAATGATCGTCCTTCCAAAATTGCTCTACTTATTTGTCAATGTTCCACTCCCCCTGACGGCGCATTTCTTTAAGTGCTTGTGCTCCGCTGTGATCACTCTTGTCTGGGTGGGCCAACAACCCAGGATAGCATATGAAATCCTTACACTATCCCAGTCGCGGGGCGGCTTGGGAGCGCCAGACTTTAAGCTACACGCTTATTGTGCCCAAGTGAGCTACATACATTTCTGGTTGCATCCAACACAGTTCCAACCACACGTGGCGGTGGAGTGAGATCGTGCGGCGCCATGGCCACTAAAAACCGCATTATTCAAACCATATAAAACACTCAAAGCCGAAATTAATACAGTGGAGTGCGAGCGATGGGCAATTGAAGGTATCCGTAGGCAAACGGGGGCTGTCATTCTATATAAACCTTCCGCTGCAGTGGCGGAGAACCCGGCCTTCCCTCCGCTGCAGGACAGAGCGGCGGTGCACTGCGCCAGCACCATGGAAATAAGCACGTTCGCTGATTCATACCCAGACGATTCTTTTCTCCCTCCATTATCCAGTACAGTGGAAAGGCCCATCACCTTATCCGACACATTATTATACTACCAGCTTAGAGCGACCTGCAAGGAAATACACAGCACCTTTCCGGCTCCCCCCATCAACACTGCACTTGAATATGTTCACACAACTGCATCACCACGAAAGCTAATCACGCGCCACTACTCCATGACAAAAGCTGCTTCCCCGCTGGACACTTCACAAGCACCTAGGGCCTGGGAGACAGACTTAGGGCAAGAAATACCGGAGGAGGGAGGACTGGCTTTACTGCTGCGGACAGACCAAGCGACTCTCCCCTAATTACCAACTCTGACTGATCCATTTTAAATACTTGCACAGAACATACCACACACCTGCACACTTCCACAGGATCGGATTGATGGAAGATGCGGCATGCATACGGACATGCCCAAAGGTGGCGCGATACTGGCAGGATGTAAGCACAATAATCACTGACATGACTGAAGTCCCCCTCTCACCAGACCCTAAAAGACGCTTACTTGGTTACGTCAAGGGTATCCCAACGATTAATTGTGCTACTGCTATTGCTGGCTAAATGCAGGGTGGCGATACACTGGGGTCGGAAACCAGTGCCCGTGGGGCGGGAGTGGCTGAGCGATGCCACGCAATGCCAAACGCAACTCACTGCTTACCGGGACCTAATGCCCCCTAGATGCCGGCCAGTAGACATCTGGGAGCCTCTGGTGACATACCTGCGCCAGAATGACACTACCGCGGCGTCTTCACCTGTAACCGAACCAACCGACTCTTCGACTGCTCCAGCTAGTCATGTATCATCAGGCACAGCCAAGTGATTTAGATTCGTGCCACATTAAACACAGATACCACTGTGGCACTTGGGTTCCGCAGGATAGCGTTGTATTGCACAGTATGATTGCGAGGGGCAAATTTGCACAGGTACTCGCACTGCGATGGGGTTTGTTAAACACCGGGAACACGCTGTCCCTGTTTTTATTGTGTCTGGGGAACTTCTACGCTGTCTATTTCCTGTATGCATTGTCTAAACTTAATAAAAAGTTATAAAAAAAAAAAAGAAAGGATTTAAGGGTTGTGGGATGGATAATGGTTCAGGGTGGCAAGGGTTTTATTAAAGATTTTTTTATAGGGTTCATGGGCAGTGAAGGTGTAGGGTCTTAAATGTTTGTAAAGGGTTTTTAGCGTCCAGCGATAGGTTTGGGTACAGGATCGTAAGGTTTTAAATGGTTTTTCAGGTTAAGGGGTTAGGTAGTAGTAGAGGATGGTAAGTGGGTTTTAGGTTCAAGGTGTGCAAAGGAAAAAGACGGCAAGGCGTTTTAAGGTTCGGGGTGGATAGTAGTAAAGAGAGGTGAGGGATTTTTAGGATTCATGGGTGGGTATAGGTAAGAGGTTTATAGGTTTCAGCGGTGGGTAGAGTTAAGGAGTTTAAGGGTCAGTGGTGGTTAGGGGTAAAGGAAGGTAGGGGGGTTTTAGGGTCCAGGGGCAGGTAGAGATAAAAGGAGTAAGGGGTTTCTAGAGTTATGGGACAGATAGAGGTGAAGGATGGTAAGGGGCTTTTGGGGTTCAGGGGATGGTAACGGTAAAAGGAGTTAAAGGGTTCCAAGGGTTTGGGGCAGATAAAGGATACTTTAGGCGAAGATTGATAGTCCTTACGACATATTAAAGAACGGGGATCTAGTATCGCTTAAGAAGTAACAAACGCCTAGAAATCTTTTATTGGTGTACCTTCCCTCCCAACCTGCCCCCTACACAGCTAATGTCCTATTTTCGCCGTCTACTAGTCCAGCTGGTGCTGCTAACGTTTGTGGAAGTCACAACCATCTCACAGCCTCTTTTCTCTATCTAGCCCCTTTCTCTCCTTCTGGTTCCTTTCCCGACTTTGTATTTCTCATGCACCTTGTTAGATCACTGGGTAAACAAGCAGCATTCCCTATTACTTTTGGTTGCCCCTTCCCCTACCAAGAAGAGGTTCGCAGAGGAGGCCTGAAGAGTTTCTATTTTTTCAGGGCCAGACACTTGCTACCTGTCCATCCTTTAGATTTCACGATGCATCATGGGCATTTTGGTGAACTTTCTTGGGGGTGGGGGTGTTGGGAGGCGGCTGGAGGTCGGAGTAGATAACTGAATACTGTACAGCAGAGAGCCATCAGCTGCTAACAACTATCGACTGGGTGAATTGACCAGAAGCAGCATTGGAGTAGATGAGCAGTGGTACGAACCGTAGACCATTGACAGACGTTTACCCTTTAAAACTTTGTAGAATTTTCTGAGATTTTTTTTCATGACTAAAGAGGATAATATGCGTTCCATAGAGGGGCGCATTGAACACGAGTGTTGTTAATTTTGAGTTATGCCTAGTTAATGGAGTATTTTTTTGGTAGCCAGTTTTGGTCATCTGGCCCATTGATGTGACTTAGCCAGTTTGAGGCAGTCGAGTTGCCGTGCCTTTAAGGCTGTGTGCACTGAATTTAATCATAGGCACTGGAATTATGCAGCAAGTTATGCATTGTATGCAGCATAGCGAAGCATATTCTGTAGCAGTATTGTCTCCATATTTCTTTATTTAAACACGCATTAATACTGTCTGGGCAAAAATTAGACCTTATTAGAACAAATTGAATACCCAAGTAAACTAATCGGCATCTGAAAGGTGGCATCTTATTCTCTGCAGAGGGACTGTCACTGCTCTGTATCACTATGGCATTTTTAAGTAACCTTGGATTAGCTTGAGCTAGAAACAGATATATTTTTGAAATCTGCAAAAATTGCACCAGGTGTTGGATTATCTGCTGGCCCCTGGAATTATGCGATTCTGCCCCCAAAGTTTTTTTCAACATAATTATGGATTTTTTGCATTTGCCACCTAGCCCATCATCTGCTGCATAAATGGCAGATTTTTACATTTAAGATTTTGTTTGTAGCTTGAACGGATCAAAAGTTGTTAAAAACGCAGCAAGGTGTTCGCACGCAGTGAAATGCCCTTCACAGCAGTTAACTCTTTGTCTTTCATTTGCTTATATCTGTATTTAGGTATCAAACCGATACTAATAAGGTGAAATAATTGCTCAGGCTGTGTTACGGTATGTAAAAATGACAAAAGAATGAATTAATACTACAAAAATTGTGCTGCATTATGTATGTCACATAGTTTGCCCTTTCCCTGCTGCATAATTTGGTGCTTCTGTGCCACATAATTTGATGCTTCCCTGCCACATAATTCCAGTGGACCTGGTTATTTGATAAGTGCTGTAAATACATATCAATGTGGAAATGTCCGCTGCATTGAATGATTTTAGTGTCCGTGGTATGGACTTCAGTTTAATCAGTAGCTAGGTAGGGAGCCAGTAAAGTGCCCTTCATGAAGGAAAGATTATCTTTGCACTTCTGTCGTAGTGGCTTGAGGCTTTTAAAAAAAAAATCTACCAGGAGGAGCTTTTTTTTAGGGGGAATGCCTATAAATACCATGGACAATACACTATGGAAAGTGTGAACTTCATCCATTCAGCAAGGACAATAATACACAGCAGAATAGATTGTGGTCTTGATCAAGGTGTTGACCTGTGAAACCAGGGACAAACTACATACACATTGTATGGAGGGGTAATAACGGTGCTGTACTTCCCCTTCTACAGCAGTACAACCAGGTTCTAACTGCCTCACAGTGTGTTTCCTCTGTGCGGTGCAGGGTGCTTTAAAGTGCCCAAGAAGGGTAATTTTCCATCGGCACCCTGAACTGGCCTCACAGTCTGCACTCGCCCCATTAGTCCTTTTAGCAGGGTCTGACTGGAGCAGAAAGTAGGCTGGGGCACCGAAACAAAAGTGGCTCCATTAGTCAACTGAATATCTAAAAAGAACAAGGATTTGCAATGCAATAGGTTTCGCATTTGCGAGAGTTTGAGCTATTGCCATTGTAAATGGCTTAAAAGAAGCAAGGCTGGCAGTAAAAGAGATGCAGTTACTGCCAGCCTTGCTTCTCGTAAGCAACAACTATAAGTAAGGAGTGCGTGTTTATGCACAGCTTGCAGGTTTTCAAAACACATAAATAAAAGGCATTGTCATTTACAATGCCAATAGCTTAAACTCTCGCAAATGCGAGACCTATTGCATTGCAAATGCTTGTTATTCTTTCTAGGTGTGCTGTAGAATGCAGCACATGTGAAAGAGGAAATAACGAGAAGAAATAAAGATATTTCTCCTCATTACCCATCTGTCAGGAGCTGGCACAAACCCAGGTTTACAAGCCTTTGAAAATCTGTGTTTGCTTCAGACTACATAGGATGATTCATGGGAACGCCCATGCTCCACCTATGTAACACCTACCCGTTGCAAAGTAACGCAAGACATCACTATGCTCTGTGTTGCCTTACTTTGTGTTTACTAAACCACGCAAAGTGGCTTTGCGTGGCTTAGTAAATGCCAAAAATGATTTTACATTGGGGTTGCGCCACAAAAGTGACACAGCCTTGATGCAAAATAAGAGCAAATCTGGGTTTACTGTTTATAATCCGTATCATACCCCTGTTCCCACATCCTCCCCTATACTTAGTCCTTGTATTTACACTGTATGGTGCTCATAAAATGCCAATGTAAATGCCTAACACACAAACAAAAACACAGGTGGCAAGATATTGTAGAGCAGAAAGCAAATAACTAACCTTATCTGAATTACTAAAGCAATACCAGCATGTTCCATTTACTACCATGTAAGACTGTCTCTGGATCTATTTCTTTGTCTCTTGTCTTCCTGTTAATGCGCTCGAAGATACAGAAGACAATCGAAAACATGGATGCTTGGGCCTTACCAAACCAAAGCTTCATAAAAATTGTAATGATATTTGTATAGTGCTTCATACCTCTTAAGAGGCGCTGGAGGACCCCGATATGCCATACTAAGATATTTTTGAATTTGCTCAGGAAGATATTATAGACCCTGACGTCTTTCTTTGTTCCCTTTCAAAGGCTTCTGCATGTTGCTAAAACATAAGCCTGCACATCACTGTACAAACCTGCTGCAGACCACCCAACTTGTTGGTGTGGCTCTGGTTCAACCTACTTCCACTGACTATAATTTACACAGTTATGTAGTTGTGATTACTAGGCAGAAAGAACGGTTTTATACCAGTCTTTGCTGCTCATTATTTGAGGCCTGATCTTAAACATTACTTTCTGTCTAATCTGAATGTTTACAGTATAAACATTCTGTTTACATCAAGATACCCTTGCATAGCATGCCCCTTCAAGTAATCTTTCAGCCTGTACATAAAATAATTGTTGGAAATTGCACGTAATACATCTAAAAGGATGTTCCATGTTGTCAATTTTTGCAATGAAAAATAAGCCTCCACTTTGACAGTGACAGAACATTGTCCATTCCAGCTTTAAAGGCTGACTATTTGTTTATCTGTTATGCCTGAACACCATTCATCCATCCATGATCCAACTCTAGAGTGGATTTAGAAAATACCCTGGTATTTATTTAATGAGTTTTATATAGCGCTGGCTAGACCCGTAGGTATCAGAGCGCTTTACATTAGGTTACACAATGTTACAGAAAATGATAACAATTACACATTACATCAAAAATAAGCAACACATTGAGAGAGGAAAGAAAGGTGAGACAAATAGAGCGGAGGGGGGAAAGGGGGAAGTGTGAAGGGGGAGGATGAGGGAAAAGACGGCCGGAGAGACGAAAGGAAGTCTGCCCAAAGACCGACTGGGTAGGTGACGTCTGAGGAGGGAATCCACAGCCCGTCTCCCCTATAGCTAAACAAGGTAGCTCCATCGGGCATTAGTCAAAATAGCTAGGTCTCAACTGGCGAGGGAAAGTTCACAGAAGAAAGTCCAGTGGATAAACAGGGTGGGAACTATGAGCAAGGATGGGTGGGGGCAAAGGTCAATAGCTGGAAAGAGGAGAAGAGTAGAGCGGAGAGGGGTAGGGGGTGGGGTGAAGGGGGAGGAGGGAGATAAGGTCAGGAGAGACGCAGGAGAGTTTGCCCAAAGACCGTTTGGGTAGGTGATGGTCAAGGAGGGAATCCATAGCCCATCTCCCCTTTAGCTTGCGAGGTAGCTCCACCGGGCATCAGTCAAAATGGCTAGGTCTCCGCTGTCGAGGGAAAGTTCTGGTGGGTGAGCAGGAACAGGGTCGGGTGAGGGCTGATCAAGATCAGGTTGATGACAAATGATTTTAGACCAGGAGAGATAGAGCATCGAGGAGGGTCCCACTGAGGCGGCCATCTTGAGGTCAGGCAAGGGGGATGAGTCCTTGAAGTTCGAATTCAGTCGGTCCCCATTATTCTCTATAACCCAGAAGGAAGGTGGGTGTAAGCTAAGCAGTGGATTTTTTTAACCAAGGGAGTCTGCTTGCTCCGGATGTGGCACCCTGGTGTCCTGTTCTGCGCCCACTATTCAGTTTCTCGGGGGCCAGAGGGATTCAAAGGCCCGCAACCATCCTTTTCCTCGTCCTGACCTCTGCTCAGGGGATTCCTCTGTACTTTAGGTGCGCCCCAGGTACTTTAGGTATCTCTTTTATCACTAAGCAGAAATAACTCTGAAACTGATAACGCTGCTTCTCTCCTGCTTAGTGATTCTGCACCATGGGTCCCTGTTGTGTCTTACTTTTTTATTTTCTTGCTTTTTTCTTCACACTATTCTTTGTTGCTCAATAGAAGTCCCAGTAATATCCCTTGGGATCAGCGGCCCTACTTGGCACAATCTCAGGAAGCCCACTGCACCCTTAGGGGTGTTAAGGGTGGAGGAGAAGGCTTTTACCTTTCAACCAAATACCACAAATGCAGTGGTGAATAATAGGCACTTTCATGCAATCTTTGTCTAATAAATATAATAAATAATAATAGTTCCAAGATCCACTACCAGAGTTGGGGAGGCTCCTCCATTTAGGAGCAATCGAGATGGCCCAGTCCATAAAAACGGCAGAGCTATTACTCTCACCAGTTCATGCTAAATAAATAAAAAAGTAGGAGAGCTCTGCTCCATGCTAGGCCTCTAGAGTTGGATACTGTTCCTTATTGCTTAATTTGTAAAACTATAAGTGCCGGTGGTAATGGCCAGCACTATCGAAATTCTGGGTATCCAAAACTAAGGCTGCATAGTAGTGGTTTCATTTCACCTCATGCCTCTTTAATGTACCACCAGACACTACCTGCCCCTTTCTCTCGGCCTTGCATGTTCCATTTCATCACTGCTTTCTCCCTGTGTTACTGATTTTCAGGCTTTCTGTTCCCTTTTCTTTCCCTTTTGTCTTTTTCTCTCCCTTTTGTCTTTTTCTCTCTCTTACTCTAGATCTAAGACCATTGAGGAAAAATAAGTGCCGATCCCCAAAAATAAGTGCCAGTGGGCCACACCTTCAAGCACCTGCTTAAATTAAGCACTGTAATCAACTGCAAGACATTATTCCCTTTCTCTCAGGACGGATCTATATATCTAGCCATTACACTTTTTTTCCAACAAACTGATTGCCTTTCTCAACAGATGAAAGTCATGTCAATCGGAAGTATCACCATTTAAGCCAAAATGTATGCTATTTAGTTCCTTTTACGAACATCGTGTAAGTATGATTAATCAAATCACTCCTCTCTCCAGGCAACATGGGCTCAACAGAAATTACAGACAGAGCAGAGAGAAGCATTTGGTTTGGACAGGCATTATCCTCAACGCAAGTTCAAATAGTAATGAGGGGGAAAGAATATACTACACTGAAGAATTAATAGTATTTGCAAAATGCAAGAAATTTCGGGATTACATACACAGTCTGAGCGGCCCAGCAAGTGGACGTTTTGTACAATACATGAAAACGATTTGAAGAATTAATGGTTGCAGGGAACCAAGACGTCCACGCCTGTCTTGTCTTCTGACCTGAAAATGCATTCACCGCATCGCGAATAAGACGATATCTGAATATATCTATAAATCTAGAAAGTTGAATGATATGAATGCGGCATACAACGTACACATGGCAAATGACTAGGAACAAAAGACTGCCAGAGTGGCGGCTGGCAACTACGGAGAGTGATGAGACGGGCAAACGGATGGTGGGTGGTTGCATGCATGTAAGGCATCAATAATAAATTCATGCACACATCCAAAGTACTCCCGTGCACAATCACAGAACTTTAAATCCATACAACCATGGCACTTTGTGTGTAAAGACTTCCGCTGCACTTTAACTCATCCCAACCGTGCACACTACACTAGACTGTCACAGTACTGGACAGTCACCCCCGCTGCACTTAGGATTCACATGCTCACGTGCACCACGAATCCCTTTGCTTTTGCTGAACTTTGAGGAATAGTCTTTGCTCTAAAGTCTCCTAAACCGCTCCTGCGGCACTTCAAGTTCACATCTACTCGCTGCGTTCTGCTATTTATTAATAGTTTACCATATGCACTTAGAAGTAACTGCCCTTTCTTTTTCATCTTTCGCTCCACTTTCACCTATTTTTTATGTCTGCACTTTAAAGTGGTCGAGTTGTTGCAGCGATACTTTAGACACACACTTCCCTGCCACGCACAGAATGCATACTTCAGGCGACACTCAAAATACATATCCCCTGCACTCTTACACTCTATATTCACTGTACATCGTTGCACTTTCAATGACAATCCCTGCCCCATATACTTTACCCTGGAAGTTATGTGCTGCACGCAGGACTTTCAGCGGATATTCCCCCCACAACCTCCCCAACTTTGTACTGGTAGTTACGAGCGGCACACTTTGATGGGATATTGCGGCACTTAGAATTTTACATTAGAAGTTACAGGCGGCACTTTGAAAAAATGTCCTTGCCCCACAGCACTTTACACTTGTAGCTACGGGTGGGACTTTGAACGGATATCCAGCTTCACAGTACTTTGCACTGATAATTACGGGCTGCACTTTGAATGTAGATTAGAAATGTGACCTGCCTTGGAGGTGGAAGCCTCGGCTCACTCCTCGAACCAGAGAGGAACCGAAGTGCGCCAACTTGTCACTTGAAATGAAATTACATGAAAATTTATACTGTGCGCTACTACCCGAAGGTGTCTAGGCGCCTTTAAGGATCTGGACTAAGAAGGAGAAGCAGTAACTGAGTTTTTAGTTGTTAAACAGCCAAGTTTTCAACAATTTCCAGAATGACAGAAGGTCAGTTTTCATTTTAAGAGAGATGGGCAGTACCCACTATAAAACTTCTTCCGCCCCAACTGGCCATTTTAGTTTTCGGAATAACAAGATTAAAGGCCGAAGAAGATCTAAGTTGCCGAGAAGGGGCATACCTATGAAATTTATTCTTGAAAAAGTCAGGGCCCTGACCTTGTTGAGCTTTAAAAGCAATACAGAGAGATTTAAAAAGAATTCGTTTTTAGGTCTCGCTGAGCCAGCGCTTTGCGCTGCTCTGCGAGACATTTAGTAAGTGGGTTTTTGAAGTGCTACCAGAGAGGCTTTTGCTGGCCTCCAGCTTGCGTTCACGCGAGCGTGCACGCGCGCAGCCGCCATGTGGGGTTCTGTCAAGGCTCATTAAGCCTACTTTACTGCCGTCGCCTTCTGCTTACACAATGACCATCTGCTCTCTCTGAACGTTCGCTGACCTCTCTGGACGCACACCGCCCTCTCTGCTTAAACACTGACCACCTATCCTTCTTGTCTCCCGCGAACACTAACTGTTCTTTCTGCTCATACACTGCTCTCTCGTGCTCACCGCCCTTTCAGCTAACGCTGCTCACACTCGGATTCTCTGCTCCTGCCCCCTCTAACATTACTACTGGAAGTCTAACTTGTGCATCTTGCACAAGGAGAGGTCCTTCGGAATTACAAGGCACCATTTAATCTGTGGCGCATATTTTTTGCTAGAATACGGCTTCTGACTTCCGCTTCCTACTCTCTGTACCTTCGTGCCACTCGAGAGTTCGAAAAACTTTTACAGAAACATTCACAAATAACCAACGATACATCGACTCTTCCTGCTGGACAAGCCCACCCCCTCCCTCCCTCCCCACACACACACACACACACGAAAAATCCACTTTGAGAGCCATCTTTCGAAAGGACAAACATTGGTGTTTCAGGCCGCTGTTTAAATATCATTTGAATGAAAGGCTATATGTTCAAATGAAAAAAGACGTAGAGATCTAAGTTGATTTGGCAGTGAAAATTTAAAAAGTGATACAAATTTGAGTTGATCTTTTCCTCATAACACAGCCCCAATCTTAGAATTTCACTAATTTTCTAGGCAAAATAAAGTGAAGGTTCAGTACCCGGGCTAGGCAAATGTCTACAAAAATAATTTGATATATTTGAGGTAAATTTGTGTACCAAGTAAAACAGTCGGGAGTGACGCAATCATGTTTCTGATGCTGTGCTCCTGCTCAGACCTTAGCTTTTTCTCTTTTGTTTAAATCTGCTGTGCACTGTAGCACACACTACCAACAAGCATCCCCCCCAAACAACTTTTTTTCCTGCTTGCTGTGGAATCTAGGAAAGCCACCATACTCTGTGGTCGGCTTAAAGTAAATCACGTGGAGCCTGCTGGATGGATGCTGACATGCACAGATTTCACACTGAAATTGTGGCTTCAGCTAAAAGGTGAAAATCGCTGAACAGCTTTTGTCTGAAATGGCCAAATGTCATGAATGTGGGCAATGAATACACAGATGCCATGTGCCTGCCTTTCCTTTCAGGTGCCACCAATCACTGTATCTTGGTAACAAACACAAAGCTACAGCACTAACGGGTATGTTTAAGACTTGCTATTATAAAGACAGTGTTATTGAGTTTGCTAAGAGACGTGCTTGAGACAGGGAAGCAAACTGGTTGTTTTTCCAGTGTGACAGTGGATATGGCAAGGAGTCTGCAATACAACACAGGTCCATCTGTGTACATGTCGCTGGGAAGGATGTCAAAATGTATGTTTAATAGTGCGGAGACATCGGCATATGATAATGCAGACAGAACACAAGCCCTAAAAGACAGAAACATATCCTAGGCAATGCACAGTGACGTCATGTGGTGTGATGTTACACGACAGCCACACAGGAAGGGATTTCACAGCTCTATCATACCCTTCACTGCCCATTTTACACAGGGGACTTCTACCAGTTTCTCCACAACTAGGCAACCTCTCTTTCTCTCTCTTCACAGCATCTCTCAGCACCACAACAGCACCACTCAGCACCACCACACCACCACTCAGCACCACCACAGCATCACTCAGCAACACCACAGCATCAGTCAGCACCACCACAGCACCACTCTGCACCACCACAGCATCACTCAGCATCTCCACAGCATCACTCAGCACCACCACAGCACCACCCCAGCATCACTCAGCACCAGCACAGGACCACCACAACACCACTCAGCACCACCACACCATCACTCAGCACCACCACAGCATCACTCAGCATCTCCACAGCATCACTCAGCACCACCACAGCATCACTCAGCACCACCACAGAATCACTCAGCACCACCACAGCACCACTCAGGACCACCACAGCATCACTCAGCACCACCACAGCATCACTCGGCACCACCACAGCGTCACTCAACACCACCACTGCATCACTCAGCACTACCACAGCACCACCCCAGCTTTTACTCAGCACCAGCACAGCACCACCACAACACCACTCAGCACCACCACACCATTACCCAGCACCACCACACCATCACTCAGCATCTCCACAGCATCACTCAGCATCTCCACAGCAGCACTTAGCACCACCACAGCAACACCCCAGCACCACCCCAGCATCACTCAGCACCACCACAGCACCACCCCAGCATCACTCAGCACCAACACAGCACCACCACAGCACCACTCAGCACCACCACAGCACCACTCAGCACCACCACAGCATCACTCAGCACCACCACAGCATCACTCAGCACCACCACAGCATCACTCAGCAACACGACAGCATCACTCAACATCACCACAGCATCACTCAGCACCACCACAGCATCACTCAGCACCACCACAGCATCACTCAGCACCTCCACAGCATCACTCAGCACCACCACAGCACTACTCTGCACCACCACAGCACCACTCTGCACCACCACAGCACCACTCTGCACCACCACAGCATCACTCTGCACCACTACAGCATCACTCTGCACCATCACAGCACCACCACAGCACCACAACAGCATCACTCAGCAACACCACAGCATCACTCAGCACCACCACAGCATCACTCAGCACCACCACAGCACCACCGCAGCATCACTCAGCAACACCGCAGCACCACTCAGCACCACCGCAGCACCACTCAGCACCACTGCAGCATCACCACAGCATCACTCAGCACCACCACAGCATCACTCAGCACCACCACAGCATCACTCAGCACCACCACAGCATCACTCAGCACCACCACAACAGTATCACTCAGCACAACCACAACAGTATCACTCAGCACAACCACAACAGTATCACTCAGCACAACCACAACAGTATCACTCAGCACAACCACAACAGTATCACTCAGCACAACCACAACAGTATCACTCAGCAAGACCGAAGTATCATTCAGCATCTCCTCAGAATCGTCTCAGCACCAGTCACTGTAGAAATAAAAACCTTCTTAGGGGTTCACTGATACATCTGGTCCTTAAAACCAACAAAGAAGAGATTGGCACAGAAGCTGTAATATCAAAAAACATGTTTTATTAACCTCAGATGAGGGAGATTGCATCTTACGGTACCCGCAGGCCACTGTAGGAGGCATTCTAATGAGTGCAGAGAACAGGGTCCTTATATATGCATTTGTTACATAGTCAGCATAAAATCAAGGGGAGGTCCTAGCACATACAAGCATGCTTATTGACTAATATGGGCATACAAAATTTGCTTGCTCCACAAAGTGGGAGGGGAGACTAAACTGCTTACATGAGTAAGAATAGCTTGACAGTTGTATACTAGGAGCAGGTGCATTCTACCAGTTAGGCCTCTCTGAGCATGTGCAAGACTCTGGAAGAGGGAGAAAGCACATGGCGAGCACATGGCTAACTAAAATGGCTGCCAAGTACAAAATGGCTTTCAGCTCATGCTAACAGCGATTCCTGCAATCTTTAACAGACGATCCTTTTAGCATGAGCTAAAGACATTACCATGATCTAGTAGAGACATAGAAAATATTTTGCACATTTTCTTCTCATAAATTCATCAACATCCTATGCTAGGTGGGCATTTACATTCTAAACATTTCATTAAGCAGGTATATACAAGGTATAAGCAGGAGTACAAAGTGAACAGAGAATTGGGTCATACAGGTAGCAAGAGAGAATAATGACTATTATCTCAAACAGAAATCTCAATATTTTCCAATCCTAAGCAGAAAGCAAATACCAAAACCATCTAGTCTAATTTTAAGTTTCAGGGCTCTGATGGGGGCTCGTCAAATCAATTTAAAAATAGCCAACAGCACATACCTAATAAAAAACATTTTCAATAGACTTTCTCAGTATTTTATGAGGGCTGAATTATCAATAAATATACTTAAGAAAAGAGTAAAGTAACATGCTCAGATGAACTTTTCTCGTGCAGAATAAACATTACTCTTAAAAAATATTAAAGCAATCAGACATATTATTACAAAAAACAATTGTGGCTCCGGGGGACCAGGAGGACCACACAAGACCATAGGAATTAGGACAAGGAGCCGCAAAGGGCTGCTCCTCCTCAAAAATGGGACGACCAAAGGGGTACATTACTAACAAAAAAGAGTCCTTGGGAAAGTTCTAAAACCAACCAGCCAGAGGGAGTCTTCTCCCTGTGTCCGTTTGAGCCTCACAGGCAGGCTCTTGTTGTTCCCACGGTGGAGCTGCACAACTCGCAACTCAAGAATCACGGAGAAGAAAAAGTCTTTCTTTCAGGATAGGGCAATCACCCCCCAGGGCAAATACCCTCAATGATCCTATCCAGTGTCTCAGGCAGTGCACCAGTTTTCTTCACTTTAATCTAACAGGCACCAAGGGCATAGCACCTGTACCCTAAACTCAAGTCCTTCCCTAACTCCTGTATTTGCACCTCTGGCGCACTGCTCTTTTGTTGGGGCACAAATTGTACCCAATGTGCTCGGGCATCTTTTGATCAACAAACAAAGGCGTAGACTTGCATTCACTTTGGACCAGGACTAAGAGGCCTGATGCTAGGATCTCTGAAGAAACCCTTGTTTCAAAGGGGTCACCTCAAGCAAAAGCCTCCTTGCCGTCCTTGTCGTTCTGTGACTCTCTCAGCTGGGCATCAAAAACTGGATCCACACAAAGATTTCTCCATCCTGATTTGTAACCCCGTCTTTCGCCCAAGACAGTGGCAGGGGTACACACTTCACGTCCCAGTGCTTCCGCCTTCACTGTGGTCCTAGTTGCCAGCAACGCCTATGCTGGTTACCTTCACTTTGGCTTCAAACTGGAGTGACGCTGACTCCCAGGCTGGATCTGATGTCCGGGCCCCTCTGGCAATGGTTGTAAGGCAGCAAATATCTATTGGTGGACAGAACAAGAGGTCTTTAGACAAGGCACAGAAATAATCTAACAACAGAGAGGATAGTCTCAAAATACTTCCTTAGTCTTGGGGCGCCCCATACATTAGCAAGGCACCCAAGAACCACTTCATCTATCTGAGAGTAGAAAACCCTGGACCTATTGGCAAGTATAAAAGGAACGTTTTGGTGAACTGACAAGAGTAATACATCACCCAATCCCAAACAGCCAAGGAAGTCTGTGTTCATTTACTAAATTCTGAGGAAAAAAGAAAAACAATACAGACATACTCCAAATACTTACATTGGTGTATTCCTATATTACTAATCTGAAGAACCCTCAAGAAAAAGGAAATGTTCTACACTTTTACTCATAGATTTTACATTACTTGTACAGGACTGCAGACACTTGTAAAATAATTTCTCTTACAGGTTATGCTTAGGACCATGCTCTCATGTTATAGGTGCAGCAGGAAAATCTAAGACTGCTAATTTAACAGGGATTCTTATTGCAAAAAGAACTAAACTTCAACATAGTGGGTACTTTTTCTCCAGCAGAACATGTTATGACAAACAAACTCCTATAAAACAATATTTTCCTTCAAAATGTTTGCTAAGGATCACATGAGCGTCTTTCCTGCATTGTACTTTTCACGATCTGGACTATGCAACATCATTTTCAAAAGGAAAAAAAACCTATCTCCAGCTCTAATAAGGGCTGTCAGCTTATTGACAGAGACTAGCTAATAAAAGACTAGCAATGCCCTTGCAAAACTGTATAGAACATGAGAATAACATAAACAATAATAGTGTTGCCACCTGAGATTTTTGAACAGAAACCCCCACTATACAATTTTCCTTAAAGATCAAATAAGGGAACATCAATCTGTTCTACTCATTCTTTCATACAGGATGGGCAGTAACATAGCTTATGTGTTTCATCTTTTTATTAATTCTAACATTTTTAAAACAGTATTACAGAATAGCCAATTGTAATTGTAATTGTAAGTAGCATTTATATAGCGCAGCTGTCACCCAACGGGCATCCTGGCGCTGGGATTACCTAAATCACTGTGCAGCTATAAAACTATGAATCATCATGCACCAATCTCTCAAGGCTATTCTTTTGGAAAGAGCCTGGTTTTTAGCTTTTTCTAAACTGCAGTTAGTCATCAGTCTGTCTGAGTTCACTTGGTAGTTCATTCCATAGCCTTGCGGCTGCATAGCCAAATGATCTACCTCCTAGTCAGGTTTTCTTGACTCGTGGGGTACATACTAGGTGGGCTGCCAAGGAACGAAGACTTCTAGCTGGGGAGTACCAAGTAAACATTCTCTGTAATGGTTTAGGCCCCATTTTGTGTGCCGCCTTATGAACAATGCAAAGTGCCTTAACTGTCACATGGCCATTTCCTAGACAGCTTTAGACAGACTCAAAAAAAAGTGAGAAAAAGAAGAGAGAAAACATAATTTTGCCTACCCTTAATTTGTAGAGGAGCTAGCCTCCTTCCCCATTTTGACAGTAGGAAAACCTGAAACAGGTTTTACTTCTGTCAACACTTTCAACCCCTATTTGTAGCAACTGGGCACAAACAAACTTGTAGGAGATATCTTAGAAAGTGGCTATTCTCTGATTCAGTCTAACACAATGCAAATTGAGTTAACTTTAAACCAATTTCTACAGCAATTGTACTAGATTAACATGAGGGCGCATGAATGCAAACTAAAATCCATTTCCTCCTTATCGTAGCCCCTACACAGTATTCTTTAAACTAAAACCATTATTTTATATAAATGGCAGATCAATGTTCAACTGAGGGTTGTCTTCCTTTCGTGGCATAGGACTGCGCAAAACGTGTGTTTGCCAAAAATAGGAAGCAAAGCTTCTCTTTCTCTCTTTGCGCTATCATCTCGTCTTTCAAAAAATCTTTCGAAGGTCGAAGTGTTCCAGCAAACATTACCCTTCACTCTGCTAAGTTGCTAAATACAGAACTCCGACCTTTGACCCGTTCAGCAGCTGCTCATTTTTGTGTGCAAGGCTTGCCATGCGGTTTGTAATGCAAAGCAACTCTGGAGAATCACAGCGAAAAGCAGTCCTATACTTATTTTCATTTATGTACAGTGGTGTGCAATCTAGTAATGCAGAGGCAGCTGTTTATTTTATACTTGCATATATTTTATGGAAGCCTGAGAGCACGTTAAAACTGCCTTGAGTGGTAGAACTGCTTGTAAAATTGTGAATTTAGCTCAATTTCGACTTTGGTGGTAGGGGCACTTAAAAATGAATATCCTACAATATTTTTGCATAATAGGAACCCCCAGAGTGTTCTCTAGATAGCCCAGGAATGGGAAATCAGAAATGTATAAGATATACCCTTTTAAAAATAAGTTTTGTACGGCTGGGTAAAGTGACATTTCACATTTAAGTTCCCTTTTTTTTCGGTACAGCACTGCTTAAATTCAACTTTGATGCTAGGAATTCACAGTATGATGATTAGGCTTTATAAAGATGAAAAAACGAATTTAAAGCATTTGTTTTTAGCAATATATTTTTTCCCATATAATTAAATTTTATTTTTTATCAATAAAACCAACCATTTTGATGATTCCACATTGGAAAAGCAAGCGTCATTCGTAGCCTATCATATTTAAACACATTCATTCATAACCCTAAGCACAGAAGCCTTACTTGAAACAGGAAAAGTCTGCGCCACTTTTAATGGACAGTTATCATTTAACATCGGAACCACAGATATACTTATGTAAAGAAGGCATTAAGAAAGGAAATCCCTACTTTCAATTTTGTTCTCTGTTATCCAAAATAATGAAACTGGTTTTTAGAAACTTTTAAAATAGGGCAGGCCCTTATACCAGGTTTACACTGACTTAAAATATCGCTGACACAGCATTCCTGTCTGTGGCCGTGAGCAGGAATAGCCATATGCTATTTATGCAGCTGTTGTGTGTCAGCAGGCGTCGAATTTTCACGCCTTTCTCAGGAAAAAACCCTTTATTATTTGAAATACCCTGACAGAGTTAAATCCCCATTTGCTGTGTCAAACGTTTTCTTTTTAGTTAGTTAGTTTAAACACAGTTGTCGGAAAGCTTTTTTCTCGGGTGCTGAAAGAAAAGCATGTCACAGTCTATTTAAAAACTGAGGCATTTCAATGCAGTCAAATCTATCTTTCTATAATGTATATTTAGTTCAGCAACGACCAAATTCACTCAAATGATGTGCATGCCTTTTAATGTCTAATACAATGTATTTAAGGGAAAGGCTGTGACATTGTGTATTTAAGTCTATTGATTACAAAACACACAATTTCGTTTTTCTACCTCTCTGTATGAGGCCTATTTTAATCCTATTGAATACGAATTCTAATTTTATGTTTAGCATTGTGGCAAGTTGCACACATGTATAGTGTCTTACTCTGTCAATTTAATAGTAACATGCAGCTGTTTAGCATATGTTACATAATTTATTTCTGGATTTTTATTTAATATGTAAGTAACTAAATGACATTTTGCATAACAGAATAATGACAGCAAAAAAACCATAAACAAACTCATTGAGCTCATTCCAGACAGTTACAGAAGGACACAACACAGCGCGCTTAAAGCCAGCCATTCGTACACAGAGTACTCACACAAGTATTACCAATGTCAAACCAAAAACCCCACATAGACATTTAAACACACATTGAACCCACAAATCAATACTTAGGACAGCTTACAAAGTGTACGCAAGACCAACCTATTTGTAAATACTAATTGTAAGTCATATTTACAAGAAGAGCTCTCAAAAGTAGCCCAAAAAACTGTTCCATGGTCAAATTCGCCAGTTTTGGCTGGTAGAACACTCAAAAAGCGCTCTGCATATCACCACTTATGAATGTTACTAAGTGCGCAGATCCGGATCCGTTTTATGTACATATTTAGTTCCATGGGGTACTTAGTCACCAAGGAAGAAATATCTTTTTACTATACCTAAACCTATTTAGGTATCCCCTCTGAGGGGAGTCAACTGAGTACTTCCTAAATCCATATCGGTACCTCCAAGACAGCAACACTTTCAACAAAGTGTGCTGGTAACAGGCATGCCAAAAATATTATAGCATATATAATATTATACTCCAAGTGACACTTAACACAATGTGTGCCGTTCAAATTTTCAAAGTTAGAAAAAAATCTCCTCATTACCTGCCTATATGAATTGCAATGCATATATAATTACAAAACAAATTCCAAAATTGGCCAATCATACAAACAAAGCCACAGTAAGTGTTACTAAAACTACCTTACCAATCAAAGGCATCAAACCAACAGCAAGTGCCGCAAAACGGCTCTTACCAATCAAATGGTGTCCAGGTTCCAACTGCCAAGTTCTGAGTGACCTAACGGTCGTTTTAAAATACTCACGCCAAAGAAGTTCTCAGTCGGGAGCGGCAAACACTTGGAGGATCAGATCAGGAAGACCAGAAATATACTGGGCTGGAAAACAAACAATCTCCGTGCGCTGGGTACCTCCTCAGTAGATTCCTGTCCTGTACTCCTCAGTAGATTCCTGTCTCCCTTCAAGACCACTCCCTTGGATAGCCGCTGCACCGATGAGTCCCACTTTCGGGCGCCATTTGTAGAAATAAAAACCTTCTTAGGGGTTCACTGATACATCTGGTCCTTAAAACCAACAAAGAAGAGATTGGCACAGAAGCTGTAATATCAAAAAACATGTTTTATTAACCTCAGATGAGGGAGATTGCATCTTACGGTACCCGCAGGCCACTGTAGGAGGCATTCTAATGAGTGCAGAGAACAGGGTCCTTATATATGCATTTGTTACATAGTCAGCATAAAATCAAGGGGAGGTCCTAGCACATACAAGCATGCTTATTGACTAATATGGGCATACAAAATTTGCTTGCTCCACAAAGTGGGAGGGAGACTAAACTGCTTACATGAGTAAGAATAGCTTGACAGTTGTATACTAGGAGCAGGTGCATTCTACCAGTTAGGCCTCTCTGAGCATGTGCAAGACTCTGGAAGAGGGAGAAAGCACATGGCGAGCACATGGCTAACTAAAATGGCTGCCAAGTACAAAATGGCTTTCAGCTCATGCTAACAGCGATTCCTGCAATCTTTAACATCACCACCACCACCACCACTACCACCTCAACATCACTCAACACCACCTCGGCCTGCTCTCGGAATCTGCCATCTGTTGATTCTCCCCTAGCGTCTGGCCGCTGCTAGTGTTATAATACAGGTACTAGTTCACAACCTTCAACCTCCAATTGTTTATGTCCCCTCAAAAAAAACTTTAACAAACAACCATTGGAATAGGCAAAAACATGTTGCCAGCATTACAAGAACAAAGAGAAAATGAGAATTTTTTTATTGTACATACATTTT
Source organism: Calotriton arnoldi (assembly GCA_963921515.1). Lineage (NCBI taxonomy): Eukaryota > Metazoa > Chordata > Amphibia > Caudata > Salamandridae > Calotriton > Calotriton arnoldi. Next base: position 41,785 of record CAWUFW010021472.1, on the reverse strand, counting down.
TTAATATGTTCGTTATGTTGGACATAATGCCTTTTTGGTCATATATAAGGTAACAAAAATGCTTCTGGCACTTTTTTATTACAACTTTTCAGCATGCTGCACAGCAGCCACACTTCTCTACAGCACAGCTTAAACACATTGGCAAAGTCAATAGCTCTGCCTAAACACTTATAAGGCCCCAAAGGCGAGACCTATTGGCTATGCCAATGCTTGTTTCATAAGCAGCCAATGCAGTCATGGTTGGAGATGAGAGACAGATTGAAACTTTGGAATGGACAGAAGTAGACGAGGGGCTGCATTCTGCAGAACCTGGAGCTTATCAAAGCTTTTAATCCTGATGTTTAAGAAGAGGGCATTACAATAATCTAATTTTGATAGGACTAAGGCAGAGATGACGGCTTTTCGCAGCTCCAAGGGGGATAAAGGTAGGACTTTCCGGAGAATCTTTAAGGTTAAAAAGCAGGAGGCGGTAATAGAGTTGATATGTCCTTCAAAAGTAAGTTTATCATCGATGAAAACTCGTAGATTCTTTACCTTTGTGACCGGAGCAGGGGCATCCCCCATTTCTACCGGCCACCACCTGGTTGTCCAGAAGGAACTGTCCATCCCAAACAAGAGAACCTCTGTTTTCCCTGTGTTTAGTTTAAGACAGTTTCCTGACATCCAGTTTCCTACCTCACGCATGCAATCCCGAAATCTATGAGCCGTAGTATCCGGATCACGACAGTGACACCACAATCTGTGTGTCATCGGCATAGGAGACCACAGAAAAGCTGACATTTTTTTTGAGCCTAGCTAGAGGCACCACGTAAATATTAAATAATGTGGGGCTCAGGGACGAACCCTGCAGGACTCCACAGGGTAGAGAGAACGCCTTTGACCTAAAACCATTAATTTCAACGAACTGCTCTCTATCAGACAAAAAGGAGGACAAAAGCTTTAAGGCCATACCTCCAATCCCAATAGCTGCTAGAAAATCAATGAGGCTATTATGGTTCATCGTGTCGAAGCCTGCGGACAAATCTAATAGGATAAGAGCAGACCTCCCTCCCTTATCCAAGGTTAACCTTATTTCCTCCGCTGCAGTGAGCAGGGCAGATTCTGTGCTATGTTGACTTTGATGGAGTGAGGTTTGTAAAATTACATCCTCATGAAATTAAGAAACCCCATAATGATGTATTAACTGCATGGACTAACCAACCCTGAATGCACACATTCACACAGGGGGCAAAAGCATTTTACAAATTATAGTAAACCAGGATGGCATGAGTACGTATTAACTGTTTGCGCTTTGAAAAATCGTACTAATGCATGTTTATGCTATGTTGTACATTGCACATTTTGCATGTTGTGCACAAATAACGAAAAGCTGCTTTAAATTAATAAGCTTTCGCTAGGAATTAATTAATACAGGGTATTAGTATGGTGGGAGGTAACCATAATGGGTTTTATTTCATGAATTAATACTCTTTTGTGTTTATTTGCTTTAGTACGAGATTGGGCCTGCATGAAAATGGCCTCTTGTCTGAACCAGCATGTGGTTGTCTTGGTCGGTATGGAGGACGCATGCGCCAAATTGTTTTGCCTGCTTACGAGCTGCAGAGTGCACCAGCTGATGTAATCCGTGTGAAGGCCATGTTGACCTGTGTCCTATTGTTTATGTGCCAAGATGCGACAGCGACTGTGGGAACTGCCATCGCTACATGCAATTTGAATGTGAAGCGGATATCATGAGATGAAATGTTGCAAAATGTATAACTAATGATGTTAGTAGTATACGAATGTATTTATCCTTAATACTTCCTTTGTTAAAACCGGTATGGGATGGATTTGTGAGGAGAACAGGATGAGGCGACCCTAGCATGATTTAGGACAACCAATCACAGAGTTTCTACCGATACTGCAACATTGTAAGATAGTGAGTTAGGCATTAGACTATAATTGATATCCCAATTGGGGGTGTGTCAGAGATTGGCGGAATTGGCGGATCAGATCGGATGAGAGAGAAGAGAAGATCAGATCAGAACGCACAGAACATAGAGAGAGAAGCGCGCCAAGACAGAGAGAGCAGACCAGCACTGAGCCAGAGAAACTTTAGGTACGAGAACGTTGCGGGAGTGCTTGGGAGGAGACTGCGTCCGAGGAGAACTAGATTAAGGTAGATTGAATTGGGAGATTATTTTTGTTTGCCAGTCTATTGCAAACCTTAGGTGCAACTGTCCTGTTAACTTTGTCCTCTGAGCCTATCTCCGAGGACCCCTTGCCACAACCTCGGCCAAGGAAGTGGTTTTCCTGATTCTTTGGTGGGTATCACCCTCCTTAAATGCTTTGATTTTGCAATATTTTTCTGCAAGTGTTTATGCTGTACCTTCTCTTCCCCCATTCCTATGCACGCTTTGATGTTGATTCAAACGATACATTCTGATTACATTGCTTGATAATTTGTTCCCTTATATGTGATCTTGTGTGTGCACTGACAATCTGAAGTATGAGCATTTAATATTAATATGATAAAGGTATTAACCGAATAAATGTCTCTGTGGTTATTTAGTTAAATTATTAAAGTGTTTAGTTAATCATAGTCACCATCAACTCTTCAACTAATGGTCCATCGACCAAAAGAAGAAGACAGTTGAAATTACGAATAGTTAGGGATTTATATAAATGTTATTAATGTGAAGTATAGTATTGTACGTAATAAAACTGACAAATTAAACCCCCCAAATCCAGTGCCCGTCTTCAGGGATCATTTATGGGTAATGTGTGATGGGCCCCGTTGTTTGTTAAGCAATTTATGCATGAAGAGATTTCCCTGGTTCATGAATTAGGGGTTGCGCTGGATCAGTTTTTCTGGTAGCAGAATGATGGTTATTATTGATTAGTTTGGTGATTTATTGATTATTGATTATTGATTATATGTTTAACATTCTATGTAAAGTGAGTTAGTGTTGCGTTTTATGTAGTCTTTGGAACACAGATACAGAAGGGTATCTGGGAAGCCGGCAGAGGAAAAATTTGCCTGAAATAAGGCAGAAGAAAAGTGTGAGAAGTGAAATCACACGGGAACAGGTGCATTGTCTGTTTAATCAGTGATAACACTTATGTGTTATTATAGGGACTATTTAGTGTGTATGTAGAAAAAGATTGACATAGCGAAGGGTCCACCTGTGAAACTTTGGCCTTATCCCCAGAAGAGTAGCGAGACCTCCTTTCGAATAAAAGGTCCTCTTGTGAAATTTTGGCCTTATCCCTAGAGAAGTAACATGTCCTCCCCTAGCTTGAATGAAGGGAAGGATAGCGGAATTGTTATACTTGCCCGTATTGAAAGGAACATTCTTTAAAGTGAAAATCTATCTCTTTATTTAGTAAACGGGCAATGTGGTATTGTTTTATGTTGTAACTAATAATAATAATAATAATAATCTTTATTCGGCATATAAAATATGTCCATAAAAGATACAATTTCATCAACACATCAATATTAAGCAAAATACCACCACACCAATTAAAAAAAAGGAAACATATGGTAAAAACAGTGCTCAAAAGCTATAAAACAGCCTTAAAAAGAATCTTCCCCTTTCAAGTGCCCCTGGTAAGTCTTAGCTTTAAAGCAGTTCTTAAGAAATTAGAGACACAGAAAAGGGTGGCAACGTCTGAAGACAGTTTTAAAAACAGCAGAGCCACACGGGCCTGCTTGAATCTACGTTCCCTGAGAAGCCCCTTCAGAAATCTTCTCCTCGGGTGCGAGTAATATGGACACAAGAGAACAAAGTGTAGGGTATCCTGAGGAGACCTACTGTCGCAGCCACAGGGCCCTCTTTGAACATCCTTGGCCATATACCCTGAAGGTACTGCTAATAGGTGATGAAAAAGGTTCAATCTGAACCGTGTGATTAAAAAACGATCATGGGCACTAAATATAAAAGATAGGTATGGTTCCATGCCTTGTGTTGACGTCACTAAAACGTAGTCTCTAATCGAGGGTTTCATCAGTTCCTTTTCCTCCCTATGTGCCAAGGGATATTTAAAGAACAGGGCCTTAATGGATGCTTTATCCCGTGAACAAGCCTTGTCTGGGTGAGAGAACAGGTCTGATCTACCTAACATAGTGAAGGCATCTTTTATGTATTTCAGCCAAGGAATTTTCAGTGCATGATCCAATGAAAGACAGTCCTGTACAACTTGCCTGTTGAAACCTGTCTCTACGTTGGACCAAATATTCACCCAACACAGGAGGGGTTTCACGGCCACCATATCGGCAATACATTTCGAGCCCAACTCCTCATGAACAATAAAAGCAGGGGTACTCCGCGGGACTTTCAACAATCGCCTAAGATAAAGATTTTCAGCAGTTTGTAATTTATTTGTTTTCATAAATCCCCAGACCTCACTTCCATATACTACTTTGGAGCAACAAAAAGAATGATAAAGTTTCATTATTGTCCCAGGTGACCATTTACCTAATCTGTGAGCAAAGCTACTAATCGCTCCGGTTGACCTTGTCAACTCAAGGCATTTTGCCTCTAGTAGCTGCTTAAAACCTAATTTCTGGTCAAACAGGATGCCCAGGTAGGAGAAGGCGGGTACTTTCCCGAGGGTGTGCGGGCCTACTGTATAAGTATTTGTCTTCCTGCTCTTCTTCCCCATCTCCATTATGTAGGATTTCGAGAGGTTAGGGGACAGGTCCATGTCATTCATGAACCCTACAAATCCATCAAGCAAAAGCTGCAAGCCCTTTGGCGTGCGGGCCAGGAGAGCCGCATCGTCTGCGTAGAGAAGGACGGGAACTTGTCTTGAGCCAACTTTCGGGGTGTCTGTTTCTAATGTGGTTAGTGCTCGATCCAGGCCGTTAATATATAGTGTGAATAAAAAGGGTGCTAAAATACAGCCCTGTCTCACCCCACTCGTGCACTTAAAATGGTCTGTGATGTTCCCCTCTTGCCTGTACCTTACCGCAGCAGTTGTGTTTGAATGAAGTGCCATTAGGATATTAATCAAGCCCGGATCCACGCCCAGCGTTCTCATTAGATTCCAGAGCTTGCAGCGATTGACTCGGTCAAATGCTGCAGTAAGATCCATAAAGGCTAGGTAGAGTGCCCCCGACTTAGCCATGGTGTACTTTGAAGCAACAAGATAAAGGTTTAGACATTGGTCCGCCGTTGATTTCCCCGCCCGAAACCCATATTGGACATCCGTTATTATACTGTGAGTCTCTGCCCAATCCGCTAGTCTATTCAGAACCACACGACCCAGTACCTTGACTGTCACGTCAATCAGGGATATTGGGCGGTAGCAAAGCGGACTATCCCTGTCCCGGATCAGTTTTTCTGGTAGCAGAATGATGGTTATAATTGATTAGTTTGGTGATTTATTGATTATTGATTATATGTTTAACATTCTATGTAAAGTGAGTTAGTGTTGCGTTTTATGTAGTCTTTGGAACACAGATACAGAAGGGTATCTGGGAAGCCGGCAGATGAAAAATTAGCCTGAAATAAGGCAGAAGAAAAGTGTGAGAAGTGAAATCACACGGGAACAGGTGCATTGTCTGTTTAATCAGTGATAACACTTATGTGTTATTATAGGGACTATTTAGTGTGTATGTAGAAAAAGATTGACATAGCGACGGGTCCACCTGTGAAACTTTGGCCTTATCCCCAGAAGAGTAGCGAGACCTCCTTTCGAATAAAAGGTCCTCTTGTGAAATTTTGGCCTTATCCCTAGAGAAGTAACAGGTCCTCCCCTAGCTTGAATGAAGGGAAGGATAGCGGAATTGTTATACTTGCCCGTATTGAAAGGAACATTCTTTAAAGTGAAAATCTATCTCTTTATTTAGTAAACGGGCAATGTGGTATTGTTTTATGTTGTAACTAATAAGTTAATGTAAAGAAAAAGAACTTAGAAAAGTGCCGATAATTTTTGTAAAGGGAGGGTCAGCAGTAAGAGGAGAGGCTGACGTCACGAAAAGCCGCGCTGGCATTGGTCAGACTGCGGAGGCAATGTAAGCTCAGATTGAGTGGTTGGTGTGAGTCGCGCTGGTATTGGATAGGATAGCAGAGACGTAGAAAGCTCCGATTGGAAGAGTTAGAGTGTGTCACGCTGACATTGGTCAGGTGCCTAGGGAAGCAAAGGAAGTTGATTGGTGAATTATCGTGGATTGTATTGGCGAAGATTTGGATTGCGTGAATTATTGACAATTGGCAAAAATGTATTTCGAGCAACCGAGACAGGAGAAATTGACTTTGTTTGGGAAAATTAAAAGATTCTTTAAAACGGACAAACCTGTAATAACGAGAGAGGGAGTTCCTATTCCTCCACCGAAGACACCAGTGTCTTACATGATGTTAAAATATGGTTATCACACATGTATTTGGCTAGAAAATTGGGTAGGATATATATGAATGATGGTGTGCTAGCTTTCCCAGAGGATGGTTCTTTTAATTTGGCAGTATTGCGTAATTTGAGAGAAAAGATGATGGCATTAGACCCAAGACCTAGACCTACACAGTTTGAAGCATTAGTAGAATGGGAAGATGAAATGTATGAAAGGGAAAGACATAGAGGTGGTAGAGTTAATAGATTTATGTTTGGAAGATTTCATGATGAAAGGCATGAAGACAGAATGAAGAGATGGAGAAATGGAGAGATAACTGAGGGATTATATCCAGTTTTAATGGTAGGAGAGACTGCAGGAAGCAAATTCAAGGAGAAAAGGAGACATTTAGAGCAACTTGGTTATGGATATAACCCGAATGAATCTGATGACGAGCTACTGGATGATATATTAGTTAAACGACCACCTCCTTATCAGGAAAATTCAGTGATGGTGACACCAAATGCACCATCAATGGAAATCCCAATGACACCTCAAACGACACCAGTTCCAACTGTAAGTGATGTAGAGCAGGAAGAAGAAGCAGAATTGACAATAAAAACCAAAGAGTTAGTTGAAAAATTAAATCAGATGAATATGAAAATAGATGCAATAACTGTACCAGTAACTATAGGTCCAGCAATACCTGTATTTGAAAATAGGCTTATCCATGAACCTTCCTTGACTGTCCCACTAAATTCTGCTGTAACATCAGCTAGTAGTAGAAGTAATGCTGTAAGTGCTCAAAGTGAACAGCCCACTATCATTACTAGGTCAACACCTCCGATTAATTTAACAATAAATGAAACGCCTAGGGAAATAATGCAGTTACAGCCAAAAAGAATAGAGTTGGAAGAAATTCCCAGAAGTGAAGTTTCAGTAGGTCCGACAACTGAAGAGTTGGATGATTGGGTGAAAGGGTTACAAAGGAGAAAAACACAGCCACAACCTATAGATGTATGTAAGTTGAGAGTAGATCTGGAGGAAATGATCCTTGGGACCATAAGTCCAGACAGGCTAAAGACTTATCAAGATGATGAATTGATGTATCTGTGTAAAAGTGTTACTTGGAAAGCGAGAAATCTACATGAAAGATTAGTGGAAGCTGCAGATGAATAAGGAGTAGACATGAGAAGATCAAAAGTGTTGCAGAAGACATAAAGAGTGGATTTTACTGAAAAAGATATAGAAAATATGAGTACATCTGGTAGACGATTGCAGATAAAAGAGTTAATGGTTGTTTTGAGAAAATGGGGAGACGTGGAGAGATGGAAGGGTAAATGGATGAGGAAGAAAGAAGAAGCAGCTGGTAAAGAAATATATTTACATCCAGTAAGAGAAGTAGAAAATGTAACTCTTGAATGTCCCATGAGAGAAGTTCCAGGAGGAGGTTATGTGCATGTTCCATGGTCTAGACAGGATATATTGTCTTTTACAAATGAGTTTCCCAGGTTGAGAGAAAAGCCAGTGGAATGGTACAAACAAGTTGAGAGGTTTGTGAAAGTCTCGAAAGTGTTGCTAAAAGATTTAGATGGACTATTTGAAATTGTTGTCCCTGCAGATTTATGGACAGAATGTAAGATTACAGTTGATTGGCCAAAAGACGAATATCCTAGAGATTCTAAAACAGGAGCACCTTCTGATGAGGTGATGAAAAAGTACCATCAGGTGATTACTTTTTTGAAAAGCAAAATTTCCCCTAAGGAAACTGATTGGGTAAAAATAGATAGAACAACCCAAGAGCCGAAAGAGTCTGTGCATGCATATTACGAGAGACTGTTACAGGTTTTTAAGCAGTATAGTGGTTTTGAGAATATTGGAGACAAAGATATGGGTCCTTTTGTGTATAGATTTGTGTATGGATTGAGACCTGAGATTAGTCAGATGATACAGCAACACATGTTGTGTTGGTAGGCTAAAACGATAGATGAGATTTTGAGATATGCGAAGTATTGCAGTGATGACATTGAGTCGCGCCATCGCAAATTAAAAGAAAAGATGATGTGGGCGCAAGTAAAGGTAGCAGAGCAGCAGAAAACCCAGTTGAATTCTCAGGCTATAAACCAAATGGGAGGAGTTAGTCAGAATGCTCAAAGACCAAGTGGAGGTAGAGGTAGGGGACAAATGAGCAGGGACGAGGCGAAAAAGAAATTTCCTTGTCATGCGTGCGGAAAGTATGGACACTGGAAGAATGAGTGTAGATCAGTGCAGAGGACTAATGGAGGAAATCAAATTTTAACCCCACAGGTGCAGAGTGAGGTAGGTGTGCAACAACCACCTCAGCAGCAGGTAGTTACTACCCAGTATCAGGTCCCGCAACCACCTTTGCCACACAATGTAAATGCTCAAAGATACAGTGCAGATACAGGGTTCCACAGAGGAGACCAAGTTGGTAAAAATACTAACACGAATGTGATTCCCCAATTTTGGATGCAATGTGATGGAAGTGATATTGAGTCGAATCAATGACGCTGCCTGAGGGGGGAGGAAGAGTGCGTGCTTGGCGCTACTCTAGAGGTAGATCAGACAGGTCCATTTGTTCATGGAAAAGTGGAAGGTAATGATATCACCTTTCTTGTGGACACTGGTGCTACCCATTCTACTGTGAGAGCAGCAGAAATTCCAAACCTACCCCTCTCGGGAGAAACTATCGAATAAGTAGCAGTCTCAAATAAACAGATTAGTACCCCAGTTACTAAACCAATTGAAGTGCATATTGGTCCATTTAAAGATATGCATCGGTTCGTAGCGTGTGACTCGAGTCCAGTGAATTTGTTAGGGAGAGATTTGTTGTGCAAAATGAAATGAAATGAAATAAAAAAAAACATTTATATAGCGCAATAGATACCCTGAGGCGTCCCAGCACTGCAGAACGAACGCGGACAAACAGAGAAGGCCCAATAGTTAAAAGCAATTATTAAAGAGCAGTGTTTTTAGAAGTTTACGAAAGGGCAGCAGATTAGGTTCCGAGCGTTCCATAACTTGGCGGAGTTATAGGAAAAGGAGCGCCCACCACATCTAGCTCTCTTTATTCTTGGGAGTAGGGCGAGGGAAGAGGACACCGAGCGGAGGTTTCTGCTAGGTTGATAAGGAATTATCATAGATCGGCTGATTGGTGGGCCATTCTTCCAGAAGGTCTTATGAGCAATACACTATTTACTGCACACCGGATGGTATTGCATTCCAGACAGCTGATGAGGATGTCGCTTTTAAAATGGTGCTAGCAAAGCAAGGAACAGAAGTGAATGAGTTATTTTCGCTTCTTACAGATAAAAGTGTGCCTGAAGAATTGATGAAGGTGGTGAATTCAGATGTATGGGATTTCACAGGTTAGGAGATTGGATTAATGAAAAAAGTAGACCCGATTAGAATTACAGTGAAAGGTGGTGTTGACTATCCAAATACACCACAGTATAAAATGAAGCCAGAAGTAATAGCAGGAATAGCTCCTGTAATTGATCAAATGATTGAACAAGGAATTTTAAAAGAAATAATGAGCAGTCCTTGTAATTCACCTATTATGGGATTGAAAAAGCCAAATGGAACCTATAGAATAGTGCAAGATTTGAGAAAGGTGAACAAAATTGTTGTGCCTTGTTGCCCAGTTGTTCCAAACCCAGCAGTGATTCTTTATCGAATTCCACATGATGCGGAATGGTATACAGTGATCGATTTGTGTCATGCATTCTTTTCGATTCCCTTGCATCCGTATAGCCAGTATTTGTTTGCTTTTCGGTTTGGAGACCATGTTTTGGCATGGTGCCGAGTTCCTCAAGGGTATACTGAGAGTCCTTCAATTTTTAACCAGATTGTGAAAAAGTGTCTAGAAGATTTGAGAATGTCTAAAGGGTCAGTTCTGGTTCAGTACATTGATGACCTACTGGTGGCATCAAAGACTTGAGAAGCTTGTGTTGCAGACACTGTTGCTTTACTGAACCATTTGGCAGAAGGTGGACATAACGTGTCCCCTGCAAAATTACAATTCTGTCAGCGAGAAGTCCAATACTTAGGTCACAAGATTGAGAAGGGAGTTAGAAAGGTGACATCAGAGCGTATTCGAGTGATCAAAGACATGAAACCACCGACAACTCAAAGAGAAGTGCGAATGTTTTTGGGAGTGGTTGGATATTGTAGACAGTGGATCAGTGGGTTTTCACTGATGGCAAAACCTCTACAGAGGTTGACAAGAAATGATGTGAAAGACCCAATTAAATTGGATGAAGAGAGCATGGAAGCTTTTGTTAAATTGAAAGACGGCTTGTGCCAGGCACCGGCACTGGGGATGCCTGATTATTCAAAAGATTTTGCATTGTATTGCAGTGAAAGAGATGGGTGTGCGCTTGCAGTGTTAACTCAGAGACATGGAATGGCGAGACTACCTGTGGCATATTTTTCTGCTACTTTAGATTCAGTAGCTGTCGCATTACCTGGATGTTTGAAAGCAGTAGCTGCTACTTGCGTGAGTCTGGAGCAGAGTGAAGGGATCATAATGGGTTATCCTGTGAGAGTGTATGTGCCACATTCAGTTGAAATCCTCTTAACAAGAACACGAACACAGCATCTTACCTATAGTCGGCTGACTAGGTATGAGAGAGGGATTCGGGGTGCAGAAAATGTGACAATAGTGAGATGTACAAATGTGAATCCTTCTACTTTATTGCCAGATGCATGGGATGAAGAAGTGAAGGATGAAGCAGAACATGATTGTTTGAATGTGACTGAATTTTGCACCAAGCCCCGTCCTGATATTACGGATGTTCCTCTTGAAGAATCTGATTGTGTGATGTTTGTTGATGGTTCCTGTTTACGAACTGAAACAGGTGTGTTGAGTTCTGCCTATGCTGTCTGTACTGTAGCAGCAATCCTGGAAGCATCCTGCTTAAAAGGGGTAAAATCTGCACAAGTGGCTGAATTGGTAGCTCTGATTCGAGCCTGTAAATTGGGAAAACACCAGAAAGTGACTATAATTACTGATAGTCAATATGGTTTTGGCATTGTGCATGATTTTGGAGAACTATGGATGCAGAGGGGATTCCTTACCTCTTCGGGGTCCCCCATCAGGAATAATCAATTTGTAAAAGAATTGCTGGAAGCATTACAATTGCCAAAATGAATTGCAGTGGTCAAATGTGCCGCACATAAGTCAGGAGATGATTATGTGACTCAAGGCAATAGATTTGCTGACCAAGTAGCACAATATTGTGCAAAGAATCAGGCTTCCATAAATCGGGGAAAACCAAGAGAAAATACGGTTTGTCAACTTATGTTTACTAACACCATTGAAACTTGGGATGAAGTGAGACAATTGCAGGAAGAGGCAGATGAAGAACAAAAACAGGAATGGGAAAAAGTAGGATGTAGGAGACGAGCAGATGATGATGTATGGGTATACATTGATGGGAGACCAGTCATGCCAGATAGTCTACTTTCTCATATGGCAAGGATGTATCATGGAATGACGCATATTGGCCGAGATGCCATGGTCCGATCATTCAAACAAACGTGGTTTAATACCAAATTCAGGACTATTGCAGAGAGTCTTTGTCAGAGATGCCTGACGTGCCAACAGCAAAACCCAGGAAGAAAGACAGTGGTGAGTCTGGGAACAATAGGGAGGGCAGGAGGTCCTTTTACCAGACTACAGCTTGATTTTATCGAGTTGCCTCCATGTAATAAGCTCAAGTATGCATTAGTGATTGTGTGTTTGTTTTCCCGTTGGGTAGAAGCCTATCCCACAAGAAGGGATGACAGTCTAACAGTGGCAAAACTTTTGTTGAGGGAATACATTCCTAGATATGGTTTTCCAGTCACTATGGAGACAGATAGAGGAACACACTTCACTAGTGAAACAATCAAACTGATTTGTGAGGCATTGAACATTCAACCAAAACTTCATTGTGCCTATCGTCCGGAGGCTTCTGGAATAGTAGAGCAGATAAATGGCACAATCAAGAACAGGTTAGGCAAAGTGTGTAAATCCACAGCACTGTATTGGCCTGACGCTTTACCCCTAGTTTTGATGAGTCTCAGAAGCATTCCTGACAAAAAGACAAGATTGAGTCTGCATGAGATCTTGATTGGAAGAGCAATGAGACAAGCATTTATACCTGCCAACAAATTGATAAATATATCTGATGATCTCATCCTTGACTATTGCAAAGGATTGGCTGATGTAGTACGTTCTGTGTTTCATCAGGTTGGAGCAGACGCGACCACAACACAGCAGACTCAAGCCCATGACCTAAGCCCTGGTGAGTGGGTTCACATTAAAAGGCATAGAAGAAAAACTTGCCTAGAGCCCCGCTGGGAAGGACCATATCAGGTCATATTGGTGACGACTACAGCAGTAAAGTGTGCTGGTTTACCAAATTGGATCCATGCCAGTCACACTCAGCGAGTCCCAAGTCCACTTGAACCACGAGTAGAGCGGCATCTGGAGATCTCAAGCCCGAGTTCAGAATCAGAAACTGAAGTACAAGAAATTGGTGAGGTTAGAGCAATAGACTCTGAAACTGGTGAGCTTAACAAAAAGAACTCTGAAGAGCGGCTTGATGATGAATTGCTTAGCACAAGTCAAGTGAAGTGGGCACCAGCTACTGGGGCTGAAGAAACTGTTGTTGAACAAGAAGAAAGACAAATCTTAGGTGAAGAGGGAAAGTGTAGAAAGGAAATTGGTTAAAGAAATACAGAAGAAAAAGAAGAAGAAAGCAAACTCAAAGTAGGTACAAAGAAACGAAGGTACGAATTGAACAAAGAAGAAGAAGTAGTTCAACGAAAGAGGGCAAAGAAAGACGACCAGTGGGCAAGCGGAGTTAAAAGACTGAAATACAGGGTGGTGAAAGGAAGACCGGAAAATAGGCCAGAACAAATAAGCGAAATTTCAGATCAGTTAGAACAGGGAGAGTCGGATGACGAATCAGTGCTGTGTCCAAAGAGAGTGAGAAAACCAAACAAAAAGTTCTAGTCACCTGACTGGATTTACATAGTGTTGGAAGAGATTGAAGAAGAAGATTTAAACAAAGAAGGAAACAGCACTGACAATGAGCAAGAAGAGAAGAGTGATCTAAATCCACCTTAAGAGACTGTAAACATACTAAGGTGTCCTGTTATCAACTGGAAAAAAAAAATTCTGAAGATTCAGAAGACGTCCTGGAAAATTGGATTAAGTTAAAATAAAAGCAGGGGTAAAGAAGAAAGCTTTTGAAGTGTGGGATCACACTACATTTTACTTTTTGGTAGAAAATAATAGAAATAGATTTTAGAAAATCCATTAGAATTTTATAGAGTTAATATTACTATGGCAGATACACAAGTAACCAGACCTAGATGTAGCCTTATGTGTAGGTATTATAAAGCTTGCTTATGTTTATTTTGTATATTGATAGTATTCTGGATAATATTAACAATTGTAATACCTTTACATTTGATAAAAGATACACCTCATCCTAACAATTTAACAGGTCCAAGGGTAGCCACTGACATTCAGCAAACTTCTATTACTCACCTGAATCAAATAGATGCTAGTAGTTTACATCACGATAGATCAGTTACTAATGTTTCTCTGAATTTTTTCACTAAATTACTCTACAAATATGTGGAAACAATGGATGTGAGTGACTGTTGTGTCTGTATACAGTTACCTTTGTCTGTTTCAGAAGGTGTAACCTACCATCACCTTCCTTTGACTTATGGTGTAACCTGTAGTGTTTTATCAAGTCTATTGTATAGAACAGGTAAACTAGATTATTATTATTATTCCAATGTAGATACAATATTTTCTAAAGTCCCTGTAGTACCTGAGCTGAATAAGATAGCCCCTGCACATGTCATGGGAGATTTTTTCCTGACAACCAAGCCTTTAGATATAGAATACGCTAATAAGAATAATTTAACATGTAAATTGAGGAAGGAAGAGAAGATCTTTTTGGAGATGGTAGAAGAGAGAAGGGCTAAGTTTCAGAGAAAGCTGTTGAAGAGAAATTACAGACACCACCTTGGGTTTTCAGAGAAGGCAACAATGACAAGGGAGAAACTTATGCTGCAATGGCCCTAGATTGGTCACAGAAGGGAAAATTATGCTCACGTAGGGAAAAGACTAACTACAACAATTACTTCATAGGTTCCAGTGAATGTGAAGATACCTACAAAATTATTGGAGGTTGGGGATTAAAGGGGGGAACTGATCCTGTCTTGCCAGGCATATATTATGTCTGTGGGAGGAAAGCCTATTATCGGCTACCAGATCACTGATATGGAACTTATCTTGGGATTGTCTTTCCAAAAGTCTACCATGTAGACAAAAGCACAAATGGAATCCATGAAGTAAAGCAAGGACTAAGACGTGTAAAAGAGAAAGATTTTCAGAAATTGTAGGTGATATATTTGGAGCATTGATACCTGGAGTTGGAGTTACACTGAATGCATATAAAATTCGACAATTGTCCACAGTGGTTGATCGTTTATCAACGGATACTGCTGGAGGATTTCTGATGATTAACACTAAAATGATTGCTATGAGATCTATGGTTATGCAAAATCGACTTGCCCTTGATATATTATTGGCAAAAGAGGGAGGAGTCTGTGGAATGCTGAAGGTTCAACATTGTTGCACCTACATTTCAGACAAAAGCAAGAATCTGGAAGGATACATTCAGAATATCACTGATTTGCATAAGAAAGTAACACAACCAGAGGATGACGGTGTTTGGGAGAGACTAAATAAAAGTTTCTCTACTATAAGCAATTGGTTTTCTTCTATAGGTAGTTCCTTAGTAGGAAGAATAATAGTACCAATAATTTCTGTAGCTGTTATGATATTCATAATACGAATGACTTATATTTGTGTGAAGAGAAGACGCAAAGAAAAGAAAGAAAGGAAATTAAGTAAGGAACATAAAGAAAGGAAGAGAGAAATAGACGAGATAGAATTGGAGGATTTTAAAGAAAAATTGTATGTAAAATGTAAGGAGCAAGGGCCAGAAGACAAAATAACAGCTATATAACTTGGTAAACCGTATGTTTAGGGATTTTATGATGGTAAACCATCAAAGGGGGGATTGATGGAGTGAGGTTTGTAAAATTACATCCTCATGAAATTAAGAAACCCCATAATGATGTATTAACTGCATGGACTAACCAACCCTGAATGCACACATTCACACAGGGGGCAAAAGCATTTTACAAATTATACTAAACCAGGATGGCATGAGTACGTATTAACTGTTTGCGCTTTGAAAAATTGTACTAATGCATGTTTATGCTATGTTGTACATTGCACATTTTGCATGTTGTGCACAAATAGCAAAAAGTTGCTTTAAATTATTAAGCTTTCGCTAGGAATTAATTAATACAGGGTATTAGTATGGTGGGAGGTAACCATAATGGGTTTTATTTCATGAATTAATACTCTTTTGTGTTTATTTGCTTTAGTACGATATTGGGCCTGCATGAAAATGGCCTCTTGTCTGAACCAGCATGTGGTTGTCTTGGTCGGTATGGATGACGCATGCGCCAAATTGTTTTGCCTGCTTACGAGCTGCAGAGTGCACCAGCGGATGTAATCCGTGTGAAGGCCATGTTGACCTGTGTCCTATTGTTTATGTGCCAAGATGCGACAGCGACTGTGGGAACTGCCATCGCTACGTGCAATTTGAATGTGAAGCGGATATCATGAGATGAAATGTTGCAAAATGTATAACTAATGATGTTAGTAGTATACAAATGTATTTAGCCTTAATACTTCCTTTGTTAAAACCGGTATGGGATGGATTTGTGAGGAGAACAGGATGAGGCGACCCTAGCATGATTTAGGACAACCAATCACAGGACGAGTTTCTACCAATACTGCAACATTGTAAGACAGTGAGTTAGGCATTAGACTATAATTGATATCCCAGTTGGGGGTGTGTCAGAGATTGGCGGAATTGGCATATCAGATCGGATGAGAGAGAAGAGAAGATCAGAACACACAGAACATAGAGAGAGAAGCGCACCAAGACAGAGAGAGCAGACCAGACCTGAGCCAGAGAAATTTTAGGTACGAGAACGTTGCGGGAGTGCTTGGGAGGAGACTGCGTCCGAGGAGAACTAGATTAAGGTAGATTGAATTGGGAGATTATTTTTGTTTGCCAGTCTATGGCAAACCTTAGCTGCATCTGTCCTGTTAACTTTGTCCTCTGAGCCTATCTCTGAGGACCCCTTGCCACAACCTCAGCCAAGGAAGTGGTTTTCCTGATTCTTTGGTGGGTATCACCCTCCTTAAATGCTTTGATTTTGCAATATTTTTCTGCAAGTGTTTATGCTGTACCTTCTCTTCCCCCATTCCTATGCACGCTTTGATGTTGATTCAAACGATTCATTCTGATTACATTGCTTGATAATTTGTTCTCTTATATGTGATCTTGTGTGTGCACTGACAATCTGAATTATGAGCATTTAATATTAATAAGATAAAGGTATTAACCGAATAAATGACTCTGTGGTTATTTAGTTAAATTATTAAAGTGTTTAGTTAATCATAGTCACCATCAACTCTTCAACTAATGGTCCATCGACCAAAAGAAGAAAACAGTTGAAATTACGAATAGTTAGGAATTTATATAAATGTTATTAATGTGAAGTATAGTATTGTACGTAATAAAACTGACAAATTAAACCCCCCAAATCCAGCGCCCGTCTTCAGGGATCATTTATGGGTAATGTGTGATGGGCCCCGTTGTTTGTTAAGCAATTTATGCATGAAGAGATTTCCCTGGTCCCTGGTTCATGAATTAGGGGTTGCGCTGGATCAACTTCTAAAGCCGTATTGGGATGAGTCTAATATATTGTTGTTTAAAATAAAGGCAGATAACTCTGAGTTTATGACCTTTTCTGCTATTTTTGCTGGGAGGGGAAGGCGAGAGATTGGTCTGTAGTTATTAGGGTCCTTAACATCAAGGTTCGCCTCATTGATAAGCGGGAGGATGGAGGCTCTTTTTCATTCCTTCGGAAAGTAACCTTCGCTAAACATTTTGTTAAAGATGTCCTCAAGATGGATGGCAACCGTCTCTGATACCGGATGGAGAATTTTCGGTGGACAGGGATCAAAAGGTGAACCGGACTTGGTCTGCATAAGAAGGCCCTGTACTAAGTCTGCCTCCAGCGGGCTAAACTTGTTAAGATATGGCGGATGATTGGGGAGGAAGGTATATGATGCGTATGAAGTGAACTGTGAAGTGAACCACCGAGTGATGAGTCCAAGGCCTGCCCTGAGCAATCATGCCTCCGGCGCCGGGCACGGGGCACCTGATCATGTGCAAGTTGCCTTGCCCGGGCCAGGACAGGAGAATGCCGGAAGAAGGAGGGCAGAGGCCGCTGAAGGGCTGCTTTAACTTGACCCCGGACTTCATGTGGAGCCGAGCGGGAGTCGGAGCTACCACGCCGGTGACTGTCACATCACGCCACCCACGAGTTCACGACCCACGAAAAAAAAGCAGCATTGGTAATGGCTTATTGTGGCTGTTACTTGCTGTTACTTACTGTTACTGGTGGTGGAGGGCGGGCGGGCACTAGCCTGCCTGCCTGCCTTTATTCGATAGGCGGCCTAGGCCTGCTGCTGCTGCCTGCACTACGACGTCGTCGGAGCTGGGCTAACCACCTCAACCGCTGATGACTCGTGGCGGGGTGTGTGCTGGTGTGCCCGAGCATTTTGAAACAAATCTTGCACGGGGCCTGCCGCACAGCCCTACCCCCGCAGAACCGGTGCAGAACCAAATCCAGCCCCCTGCCCAATCAGTGTCCCGCCCACCGTCAAGGGCCGATACGGCGCCGCCTAACTAAAGCAAATTCAAAATGTGCATCGTGACCATCCATATTGGATTCATTCATGGAATAAATAAATTATGAGTCGGACGGTCTGGACCAGTATGTGATGCACTGAGTCAGTGAGGTAATTTAATTTTATATACTGTCTAGTCTACGGCTACGCATACGCCACATTCACTTTGCCATATGATATGCAGAGTTGCAGACGCGTGGTGTTATGCAGTAGAACCGGCCCTGATAAATAAGTGCTGGTGCTAAGCACCGGAAAGCACCGGCACAAATTAAGCACTGGTAGCAGTTGAGGCTGACAATGCCAGCCTATCCCCCCGAATACTGTGATCTGCTCTTCCCCGAGGTGCCCTACAAGTGAGATCGACACTTTGGTGTGCACATTGTGGGCGTGGAACTGGATGGAACGCCTGGCACAACTGGCCTGTTTATATGCAGATGGGATACCCCTGGCACAAAACCCAATGATTCCCCTCACTGTTGACATGGAGGTTCGTTCCCAGCTGCAATGCATGAGCTGGGGCATCTCTGTCCTGGCGGAGGCTTCATCCCGCTTCAGCTTCAGAAACTACAAGTTGCTGTAGATGGCACGGCTTTTCATGCACCATTATAGGCCTCCATGCACTCCACGTGTAGGAAGAGTGCATGGCTCTTCGATGGAACTCAGTGAACCACCAGGATCTGCGGAACCACCCCCCCCCGCCCCCCTGCCCCCTTTCCCTCAGCGCCTTGAGACCCATTCCGGGTGAGTAGCTTGAGCTTTATAAATAAGGCTCCCGGTTTTCCGTTTAAACGGATTTTTACATATAAATACAGACGGAAAAATATTTTTCTTCCGTCTGTATTTATAAATAGAAACAGAAAAATACAGATTCTCGGATTCCGAGAATAGTTTGGCAATCTGTGCTCCAGCCCAGGGTTGCCTCGCCTCGCCCCTCTTCCTAATTGCAGTGTATGCCTGCTCACTTTAACACCTGCTGGGACATTAATCTTGGGTAGGCGCGGGAAAATGAGTGTGACTCAAAAAGGTCAAGAAGACCACAGCATAAACACATTAGGGAAATTCGGTCGCATTAGCTTTCGGATACTTTCAGGCCTTAAAATGCAAACTTTCCTCCTTGACTTGGCGCTGCATAAAGAAACACAAACATTTCTGAGAGACAGAGACATATCTGTAAGCCCTTTTTCAAGCTAAATCATTTTTTTCACCACTGTGCGAGGAACTGTGTGGGATTACTGTATTAAAGTAAATTGTTAAATTTCTACTAGGCAGTAGAAAGTAAAATAAGGCAAGTGATACACGCCCAATGTTTTCAAAGCAGAACTGTCTAACTTATGGAAAATGTGTTTTACATTAGTGAAGGACTTCGTTTTAAAAAAATGTGAATTAAAAGCTACCATCTCATGTGGGTTGGATATTTTAGGCCTCAGAAATGTGAGGGAAATAGTGCCCGGCAGGAATGCAAGGGCCTTTAATTTATCTCTGAACTGAGAGCTTGCTGCTTCAGAGGAGGTTGTTTGCTCTCTCAGCTGTGGATAGTCAACGCGCACCAGGGAGGAGCATGGAACTGACAATAAGGAGAACGAGGCATCCAATATGTCTAATTTATCAGGAAAGTAGACAGCTCTTTCATGCCGTCTTTGGCCAGGTCACTGAAAGTGCACAGGTGCACTCCTCTAAATTCACATTGTGTTTACATCTAATAATCATGGCTAGTGACAGTGTTTTCAATATTGTAGCACAGCAGCAGCTCACTAATGTTACTGCAAGTAATCTCTGTGACACCACTGTGACTTGTATTACAATGGCAAAGTTTTCAGATGACTGTATTGTGTTTACTTAATTTGGCGCACATAAACTTTTAGCTAAACCTATAACAACTGTGTGCACTGTCTATTTAAATAAATGTGGAAAAATACTAGCTGCAACGTCTTTTGTTCTTGCGACAAAAATCAATGCGGATATATACAGATAAAATGACATAAAAATAAATATGGATAAATACAGACGGAAATGTTAAAAAAATAAATACCATAAAACCGGGAGCCCTATTTATAAAACACCTGATTGATTGATTGATTGAAGATGCATAGCTCCTACCTGCAGTCGCACCCACAGCTCCACGCACTCGATATGATTCAGTCCTTCTCTTCCTTCCCCTAGGAGGCTGATTACTCGGCTGTACTCAACTGTGCAAGATAAGGCACCAGTACCTACCCAAGGAACCAGACTCGAGTGGCACTGACCTTGACGAAGTCCTGAGTGATGAACAATGGCGATATTGCTGAACGCAAACTGGGGCACTGAACTACAGGCTGCTCCTGATACACTCCAAATACTTACATAAAATATAGCATACACCTGTCACCCTACAGAAAATAAGCCTCCTTTCCTGTACAGCACGCTGTTTGCGCTCCAGCACTGACGACGGGGACTTTCTGAATCTGGCTTGGGGGTGCCTGGACATGGCGAGGTTTTGTTCTGTGGTAGGTGACTGTTTAGATGTAGTGAGGCGCAACAGAGTTCTGCGCTGCCCGCTGGTTGTGCTACTAGGATATGTCAAAGAAGTGCCGCGTGGTGTGCACAAACATTGCACATATGCTTCTCCCGGCTAAACGGAAAGTGGCAATGCACCTGGGTCACAAGTGAAAAGTTGTCTTAAAGACGTTGCATACTGACAAGGATAACTAGAGATATACAAGACTTTGATGCTGATTAAGTGCTGACCAAAAGATATCTGGGTTCCATTCAGCATGTATTTAGCAAAGGTTGCTGAGAGGAACCTAGAAACGAGTGCACCTGGGCCCGGCGTGACGTCCGCACCGATGCACCTTAGCTGTAAAGGATTCTGGGATGTGACTGAGGGCCACTTCGAGGCAGCCTCCACAATACCACTGAGGAGATGGCGCTCCGATTATCCTTAAATGCGAATGCCTATATGCTTGTAATATCACTGGCCGTTATGGCGGGTAAATCTATCCTGTGCTACCTTTTGATGTATGATATATTGATTTCAAATTAATGTAAATTCCTGAATGTGAATCTTACCGACGATTCTATTGGTTCTGAACATGTTACACTCCAAATTGATGTTGGTGGACTTTGGGGAATATACACCTGTTGAATTTTGTTTCTTAATTTCAATAAACAAATTTAAAAATGTCCTCTGTTTTATAAGGATAATGTAGAAACACCAACAGCCATGCTGTTGGCTGTGAATTTAGAAAAATCATTTGATACATTGAGCTGGAAACGCTCAGATATAGGAACATGGGGAAAGCATAGATTAGGTGGATATTTTTATATAATCGCCCTTCTTGGCCCTTCTTGGACGATTTTAGCGAAGTACCCAATACATTGTGGGACTAGACAAGGTTGCACTCTGTACCCATGTTTTGTCCCAAATGATAGAACCTTTCTCCGTGTACCTTTAGGCAAAAAATAGGGACAGGGGAATACAGCTGGCACACACATAATCTCCCTTTATGCAGTTGACAAGTTATTGTTTTTGAGGGGCACAGCGGATGGGCTACTTCTGACGTTGGAATGCCTGAAGGAGTTTTGTAGGTTATAGGGTCTCCATGCAAATTGATCCAAAACGTGCATTTCCTATGAGTCACTCCATACATTTAAACTCGGGAGATCTGGTTCCATGGTGTATCACTTGCGATCAAGATACGTTTTAATACTTAGGGATGAGAATTTACCACCGGCTCGAAGATTTTTTTCCAGGAAATTTGGGGCAGACTATGCAGCCACTGAAGGGCTACGTTGAGTCTTGGCTGTTCCTGACTTTACCAGTAATGGTAAAGTCCCCCTGATCAAAATGGTGGCACTTTTGAGAATGCTCCATCACTTTGCCAATTTGCCTATGGGGGTGTCGTCTGACTGGTTTAGGAACCTGGAGGCCCTCTCAGGGATTGTATCTGGGCTTTGAATAGACACAGAGCAGCATTGAGGACCATGCAACTCTCAAACAGGGAGGATTGCCTGGGCCTGCCTGACCTTGAACTCTACCACTTTTGCTTCAAAGAATCAGTGGATTGACAGATGCTAAGTGGTGGGTTCGCTCAGGAATTGGTCCAGTTGGGAGCGGTGATACCTAGGGTTGAACTGGTGACAGATCTCTTGAACTTGGGGGTGCAGGGGGAGTGCCTAATACACAGGTGGCTGTTGCCTTGAGATGCTTGCAAGATGTGTGCAAAAGGTAGCATCCCGTCCTCTGTAGGCACCCACTATCCTATTAGTAGGGACCCCAGATAGTGGGAATGATTATAAGGCTACGGCACTGTCCAACTGGACTGAAACATGGCTATTAACTGTGGAGACCTACACCCCGAGCGACAGTTCATCCTACTAGCTAGATTGACAAAGTAAGTTGAATCCCAATTCCTGACATATGAGGCTCTAACTCGTTATATCAAGCACATGCTGCTGAACCAGACACAACTGCTTTTCACAGCAGGGAATGGAAGGATGCTGAGTTCTTGGTTTTACAGGTCTCTAATCGAAATGGTTAAACCTGAGTTGTCCGCACCAGAGCGAGGTGGGAGAACAAGTTGGGTAGGGTGCTCCGTGATAAGAAGTGGGTGAAGGTCCTAGGACATACACAGACAGTCTTCAGGAATGTGAGCTTGAGGCACACCCCAGTTTAAGTACTTTCACATGACTAACATGCCCCCAAGACGATTGAACTTGAGACGACGGAAGGAAGATTTTCCTTGTCATAGATGCGACCATTTGAATGCTGTCGTCTTTCATATGGTCTGGGAGTGCTTAGATGTTCAAGCCTTCTGGAGGCGGGTGACTGGTCACTTAGAGTTTGTTCTGAGCAGGAATGGGCTGCCCCTGGCCTTATTTTCGAAACCATGTCCCATAAAAACTGGAAACAGATTCATGTACCATGCAATTGTACCGGCCAAAAAGTGCATAGATGTGAGATGCAGGAGTGCCTTTTCTCCCCAATCATTATTTAGCAACAAGATGTAAGTCAAATTATCCAGTTTGAGAGCCTAGTAGTTCAGGCAGAGTAAAGTCCGACCCCACACTGAAGTCACATAGCCCAATTGTGCCATGAGATCCACTTCACTTTTGATAATCTTGTTCTGGTGGAACAGGAGGGATCAAGACGCAAGAGTAAGTGAGGCTATTTGTAGAACTCACCCCCCATCCCTTAGCCCCCTTCTTGTCTTGCTTTTTAGTATCTGACTTAGCTTGTCCTGGATAGAGTGCTTGATTTTCATTATCGTATTGACTAAGGAATCACAAAAAGTTCTGTTTCTGTTGTTGGTTGGGTCATAGTCTTATACGTCCTATGCATAATATTGACTGATTTTCTTATTGCTAGGACCATGATTTTTTTTAATACTGAATGTGTTTTACTGTAAATAAAGGTTACATACAATTAATGTACCAGTCAATGTTTCTTTAAAGCGAAAAGCAAACTATAATAAACACCTTAAAAAAACACCTTCTGCCTTTTGGGAGTTGAACCCGTTCCAGGCCATGTTGATATTTGTGCTGTTTGAGCTAATGGCCTTCTGTGACATTAAGGTTTTTTTAAGTAGAACTTTTTTCCTGATAGCCTTAACAGTGGGCAGGCACGTAGGTTTGTTTATCTATTTATTTATTAATTTAGTGATGAGTTTATTTATATATTGAGGCATGGTGTACTTTTCAAAAAGAAATGTTGGACCGGAGCACAAAGGTGGTATATGGCATGAGAGTTGAATATGATGAGTGATATAAATTTGAATTATAGACCAGGGGCCTTATTGCACATAGTGCCCTGGGGTGCAATGGGTGTTTGCACCTGTTTTTTGATCTTCGGGGCACTATGGTATTACAGAAGGGGCCACATGCTTGTGTGGCCACTTCTGCAATGCTGATAGTGCTGGCGCACATGTAGGGCAATCTTTCAAAGGTGTTGTCTCATTTGCATGGGGGGCATGGCCCCATGCAAATGAGGGAATCATTTTGCTTCTGCGCCTGTGCCGTATTACCGACGTGAGCACAGAGGCAAACATGCCCTGAGGAGGCACACTGAAAGTGCGCCACAAAAAGGTGGAGCATTGTCAATGCGCTTCCTGAGGGCAACTTCCTGGGGCGGGGGAGTGAGGTACCGTGGAACCCCCAGATATGCCCATGCAGGTGGATGCAGTCACTCCCTTCACCCACGTGCAGGGGGCTATCTAACCCCCCTGTAAATTGCAGGTGAGTTGCATCCTGCGCAGAGAAAGACAGAGTAGCTTTGAAGCAGCTGCTCTGCATTTCATTGAATGCACTGCCCCAGGGCAGCACACATTCGCAGCTGACCTAGGGGTAGTGCAGTCATTGTAATAAGGCACACTGTCCCTGTTTGCACCTGGCACACCTGCTTAAAGGTGCACCGTGGTGGAAACAATGACACTGAACCCTATATGTAATACAGGCACTGTTGTACAAAGGAGCTGTATTGTGACAAGGAGATTCGGAATTGTAAAACCTTATTTATGTGATCCGTACTTTTGTCTGAGTATGATAATGGAATTACCCTTTTTTCAGATCTGATTAGATGCGTCTTCAAGGCAGTTTTAAATTCACTATGTGAGGAATATGCAATGATGTGATGGGGAGGAGGGTTTGTTGCAGGGATTCTGCACATACACAGAACTATGCGCAGGATTTTGGGACCTTGGTTGATAGGGGCTGAGCCTTCCTACCACCTTAGTGCCCACGAGCCCAGGACTGACTAGCTATAGTGTCTCACTCGCACTTCTACTCACTCACAGAGAAGCAAATGATTAGACACCCCAAAACACAACACTCCCAGATCTCTCAGGAATCGCGGTAACAAGATACACCTTTTCGCTCACACTCTTGTTTTTGTCCACAATAAAGTCTGACAGAGACACAAAATAGTTTAAAATATTTATTTTAACTAACGTGCTCTAAAATGCAGTATACGTGTCACAACAAGCAGGAAAATGCATAATACAAATATCATCAGCATGGCAGTTAGTCCATATATCATGAAGGGAGATGTCATAATGAAAAGACAATAGAGAAAAGACTGTAGAGCCTAACCTCCCTCCCCTTGCTAGAAATATGTAATATTATATATCAGAAGATCTCTGGGCTTTGTCAGCAGACCCCATACCTTAGCCTATAGATGGTAGATCTACATCGTAGGTGCTGTATAGCTCTTCTCCCTGGAAAGGTCCCTCTCCAAGTGTGTCTCACCTATTCGTGTAGTCCAATAAAACCCAAGTACATTTGTCCAAATAACAGCTGCATCGGTATGTTTTGTCTAAGGGCTAAGGACTGGCCAGAACAAAATAACAAGGGGCTTTGTTGTTCGACCTTGCACATAATGTTCAGTCAAAATCCCAGGAACATGCAGAGAGCGAACACAGCGATAAGTTCTCATGTGAAAGTAGTCATTGATATATTGCAAAAATAAAGACGTGTAGTAACGTGCACAAAAGCAGCAGGCAAGCTGCAACGTGCTCATGCTAAGTTAGTGAAAAACGACAATGTCCTTATGGGCCATGTGACAGGTTCCTAGGAGCTCCAGCGAAGGGGACCTAAGAGATGGAGACATCGAACCTGGAAGTTGCACAGGGACATTGGAGCGACTCTAGTACATTCACAGTGGCAGATCATAGATTCCTGGTGGTGGTGTATCATGGCAAAACGTCAACCAGGTAAAAGCCATGAACGATTTTATTAACTGCTTGAAATACAAGTGTCCATAGTATGTAGAGGACTGTGTTTTATTTTGACACCCATTGGCTTCATGTCCTAAGGAGTTGGTGTGTGTTTATTTAGGAAGGATGAATAAGGTTTGAGTGGTGAAATGAATAATCTTACCCAATGCAGAGAAGGAGCAGTTAGGAAGGCCCACAGTAGACTGTAGTTCGGTTTGGAGAGTGCCAGAGAGTTGGTTTATGTTGTCGCAGTGTAAAATGGAAGAAATTAGAGTATTTTCCCTATATTAAGTACTTGATGCCGAACTGCAGTGGTGGTGATAAATGATTCCATACACATTCAAGGATTGAGAATCCCTCTAAAGATTCTAGCTCAGGAGAACATCATGGTTTTGGGTGCCGGGGGTGAAGTAGATGCAAGTGGGAAGAGGAATGTGTGCACGTGACATAGGAAAGTAAAAAATTTCAGTTTGGGCACAGTTGAGGAAAGAAATTATGTGGTTATTAAGCATCGATTGAAAGGCAGACAATCAGAGTTGCGTGACTAGAGGTGGGTACGGAAGATGGGGAATAGAGAAGATAATTTGTATGTCAGTGTACATTTCGTAGGGAAAGGAAAAATCCTCCATGAAAAATCTGTGTCAAATTCAGACCATGTATTGGACTTACTGTCTTCAATACTAATGGTAGTTCAAAACCTCACTTTGCCTGGAATTGCTAGAACGTTCCCACAAAATGTTAGGGAGTCGAAATCAATTGCAACTGATGTTAAATGTGAGGTTAGTAAAGCTGTTGTTCAAGTGTGCTAACCCAGTATGGAGTTTTTAGGTATGGCAAACTCTAATAACTCTAAATCAATGCATGAACAAGTATACTGTTTAAAATCCTTATTTGAAGAACAAAAGCAAGAGGTACCTTTAAAGCCAACAGAGGTAGAGTGGCGTCCAATCTTGAGGAAAAAGCTAAAATCAATTGCGTCTGTAAAGCCTCCAGCTACATTAAAGTATGGAGCACAATCTAAAAATACCTTCAGGAAATAAGCAAAAGAAAGGGAGACGAAGAAAGGGCACATTATGAAACGAAAGGCGAAGAAAACCATATTTGAGAATGTGCTAATTGTCTATAATCTTGAGCCGGCTGCTTTACTGTCTCCCCCGACTGCTCTGGCCAATATTCCGATTGTGGCATCTCACATTGTTTACAGTCAAAATCCATCTGCTAAACCTGAGGTGGATGTGGCTAAAGTTTCTATCTACATCCAGACAAGCACAACATCGCAGCCTAACAAGGAGTTGGTACCTTATAATGTTGCAGGTTTTTCTTCAAATGCTCAGCCTGGTGTTTGGGATAACGTGAAATGTCTAGATCCTGTAAACAATGATGTCGATGCTCTAGCTAGTCAAGAAGTGGCTTGTAAAGTACGGTTGAAACATAAGAATATTTAATGTGAAGATTTTTCTATCCAGAAGGTCCCTGCGGAGAACAATGGTGATATGGTCCCTAATTCTTTGGCCGTTGTCCGGCAAGATGTAATCAACCTTGGGTATTGATGTAATCCTTGTTGTGCATGAATTAGATTTAGGTTTTAACAAGTCTAAGTTGTCAGGTCAGAATAAGACTAGGAAATTGTTGTCTTCGGGACTTGACAAGGTCATACTGCAAGGAAACTCCAAGGATGTTGTTGTATCAATAGACCAGGAGGGCAGAGTTATAAAAATCTTGGAGCCTGTTCAACACCACGGGGCAGATTTACAAGCCCCTTGCGCCACTTTTGCGTCACTTTTCCCATGTTAAAAGTGACGCAAAAGTGGCGCAAGGGGCTTGTAAATCTGCCCCCACATTCAGGCATTAGAGCAGGGGGACGAGTTAGCTGAATGGAGTTGGGTAGTGGGAAAATGAACAACAATCGCCCCGAACTGTTGGAGTCACGGAGGTAGCTCCCTTGAAACAATAATATCTTGGAATCTGGCTGGTTTGGGCAAACATAATGTACAATTAATTTGTTTGGAGTCCTTTAATCCAGCAATTATACGTCTGCAGGAAACCTGGGCCTGTTTTGAGTTCACGCATGAAAATTATGATGTTTTTGCTTGTGAGGCAGAACCTGCTTCTAAGGGGCACGCTAGTGGGGGAATAGCAATTTTGTTAAAAAATAATGTCAACTGGAATCATGAATTGTTCAACCATTCCTCTAATTTATGCCTGTGTCTAAAACTGGCTACAAATGAAGATTTAGGGGGTTCTTCGTTTTTTAAGTTAGCTAACTTATATATCCTGCCGGGAAACTTTATGATCATCTAGCAAGCTATATCTTCATGTTTATCCGTGATATTAGTATTTCGGAGGATTGCCCTAAGGTAATAATTGTAGGTGACCTAAATTCAAATTTTTCCAACTCGGCATACTTGTCTTTTGCAAATTTGTAAACAGAGGAAGCCTGGGCAATCCCCGAGGTAGTGTTTCCCTCTAAGAATGGACGGACAGGTGGGGTTTTTTATTGATTGACTCCCTTAGAATGTGTGAATTTGTGTCTTTGAATGGGCGAATCCCAAATGATACGCCCTCATCATTTACTTTTCTTTCTCCTCAGGGCCAGTCTCTGATTGATTTTATGATTGCTTCACATCAAGTGTATGGGGCTTTGTCTAATTTAAACATGCAGTCATCTGGTCTGAGTGATCATTGTATTTTGAGTATGAATGTTGAATTAACGATGCAGGTCTTAGAGCCATGGAACTGCTTGAAGGGTGATGTAGTGTTTAATTAATCGAATGTATGCACCTTTTGGGCCTTCAGTAGTATAAAGGCTTTAGGTCCTAAACTTTTGGAGGTTGCTAATGGTATAGAGGTGATAACATGTAGGGATCCAATAATTTGGTATGAAAGACATATGAAAGATTTTCTTAGGCTGGCAAGTAAAGGTAGAAACCCTATGTTATATAAAAAAGTTAATCAGAACTTAAAGGCAGTAAATCAGGAAATAAATCAGCTGGTAAGGAAACAATTTGCCCTTTTTTCCATTTCCAGACTAAGTGAAATTTGTTGACTTAAACGAAAGAGATCAAGACTGAAGGCCGTAGATCGGAGAAGGGAAACTGACAATGAGTGCTCAAGCAATTCCCATCTCTGATGCTGACTGGACAAATTATATTTCCAATCTTTACGCCGGTAACCATAGTGTCAGTGACCCTTTAGATCTAAGAGTAGATGCAGAACTGTATCAATTATATGGGCCGCCGGGGGTGTGGCTTCGGAGCTGACGGCAATGGCGGCGCCCTAGAAGAGCTCCGGCTCTCGGGTCCTTGAAACCCGTAATATCCGCACATCCAGCCGCCAAGTAGCAACGAAAATGCTCGTAAGCTAAGCCGGAGCGCCGGGGGCATGAGCTGGCAGCTGAAAACAGACTGAAAGCGACATTGGCGAGACCCCGGCCCGCGAGGTTGATCAAAGATCACCCAGCGAGGAGGAAGGAACTGGCCGCGGCCGGAGGTGAGGAGTTGGGCCGGAAAGAGCTGGTGAGAAGACGCCGTAGTGCGATACAGTGACGGGGGCCACTGTGAGAGAGTCGGATGGCTACCTTCAGCGGGGAGGCGTCATTACATAGCGGGGCCCCGGCGGACGGAGCGGGGGACAGCTGGGCCTAGTAGCTGCGGACGGGGCCTGGCTCCTCCCCCTGCGGTTTGCCCTGTGGTGCCGATATAAGAGCGGATCGCCGGCCTTGCGGCCTTCAGCAAAGAGAGACTGCGGCGCCGGACAAAGTCCCCCGGCAGTGCATACTTGAGGCCAGTGGGTGTTGGTGTGAATACCGGGAACATCCGGAGATAAGGTGTGTGGTCAGGCACACCAGAGTAACGTTGATAAATCTCCGTGGGCCGCAGGCAAAAAAGGAGGTGGCCGCGTAGGCTGGAAGAGGAACCTAAGCAGCACGTGGCTGCTCTGAAAGAAATCCATAGCGCTGGAGCCGGCCATAATCTTTTGTTAGACCCCGCGTTGTCACCGCAGTGGGTACTGTAGGTGCTGGACCAGCCGCACGCTGCGGCTGACAGGGTACGAGGGATCGCACAGAGCCACACAGGGTGCAAGTGCCCCAGAAATGAGCGAAGACCTGCATGGTTGTTCGAGAGTGGATACAGTGAGTAGGAAGACCGGACAGGCACCCGGGAATGCCACTGCGTAGAGCTGAAGGCACATAACGGAGATCACTCAGGCAGGTCCAAGATCTGGGAGGTCGGGAGGACATGATCGCACAGGCGCTACCGGCTGATGAGTGGAGCGTGGAGAGGGGCTGAAACTACGAGCACTCTGACGGCGTGAGGCAGCAGTGGACAGCCCATATAGATCGCAAGAGACACGGCCTGGAGCAGCGGAACAGATACAAATACAAAAAGTAGTGGGGCGCCACAGGACGAGAACCGACTAAAAGCGAGAGACGACGCCCCTACAGGGAGTGGGGGAGCAAGACACGGCATACGACAAACAATAAGGAGACCGCGTGTGCTGCCCCAAACGCAGGCACCCCAGGGAAGGAGGAGGCAGGGCCACAGCTCCTGCGACGGAGGGCAAATTAGTGGGCTGGAACCCTCAATCCCCCTACATTAGTATCAAACCATTGTGTGGAACTTCCGAATGAAGCCAAAAGGACAAGCAGGGGCGCAGACAAACAAAATGGACAAATATGCGGTACCGATCCAGGCTGCGCCACCTCAAGGTAACCACACGGAAGAGCAGGCAGAACCTTCACTGAGCGCGATCATGGCAGCCATAGCAGACCTTAAGGGCACGATTGACCCTAAAATAGATGCAGTGACAGTGGATGTCAATCTCCTTAGAGCAGACCTACGGAAAATGTCAGAGAAAGTTGCTGCTACCGAAAAGGAGGTGACACAGTTGCAGACCAACACAAAGAGTTTGGAGGACCGGGTTCAGGCCCTCACAAAGCAGCAAGATGCCATGGCAGCTAAGCTGGAAGACCAAGAAGGGAGGGCACGTAGGAACAATATAAGGGTGGTGGGAGTGCCGGAAGGCATGGAGGGACCCAGTGTCGACCTCTTCCTGGAGGACTTGATCTTAAATCAGCTAAAAC
The DNA here is from genome assembly GCA_963921515.1 of Calotriton arnoldi. NCBI lineage: Eukaryota > Metazoa > Chordata > Amphibia > Caudata > Salamandridae > Calotriton > Calotriton arnoldi. The sequence goes on along the minus strand of CAWUFW010021472.1, from coordinate 10,829 downwards.
CAAAGCGTATCTCCAACTATTTCACTATTGAACACGCACACAGGGCGCCCGTCCCTAGGCCCAAACCAGGCGCCCCGCCAAGAACAATCATCGCTAGGATCCTCAATTTCCGTGACAGGGATACAATGCTACAGACGGCACGTCAACATGGGGACCTGCGACATGAAAACGCTGTGATCTGATTTTTTCCCGATTTCACATTAAACGTCCAACGGCAACGGCGTGCATTCAAAGCAGTGAAAAGGGAACTTCGGGCTAATGAACTCAGGTACTCTATGATGTTTCCGGCAAAATTGAGAGTTGAGGCCGAAGGAAAAACGTACTTCAGCTCCCCAGAGGACGCATGGGAGTGGCTGGAGGGATGGCGCAATGTGGGTTCGAACTCTCAACGAGGGAGAAGACGAGATCAGCCCAAGACAGTGACGGAGAACACCGAATAAGACAGCGCAGAGTGCGGCTTGGATCAAGGTGGAAGGAGGGTCTGGAAAATGAGACTTCGGTGAGAGGCTGTGCCGAGGACAATGAAGACCAGGTCATATGAAGTGGGTGGACGGGGGGGAGGAGGTACAGATACAGACTCTCTTATATAGGGACACCTGGCGCAGTTCTAAAGACATTTGTGTTGCTACAGGACCACAACAAACATCCTTATAGCGGGGGGTAGATGGGGTCCCGGTGGGGGAGCTACAACGATTTGGCACCGACCAACCCCATTTTATTTACTTAATTCGGGACGACACGCACTCTGCGAGTTGGGGAGGTGGGAGTTGTTATACCCACCAGCAGGGCAGCAGGGAGGGGGTTAGTTATATTGGGGGAATGTTAAGTTTAATACTTTTTGATTGTAATACTGTTTGTTTTTTTAAATTGCAAATTCAGTGTTCAAGGGCACAACAGCAGGTTGACAAGGGGGTGGGAGCATTACCACTGTTATGGCATCAGCGGGGACAGGGACATTACAGGGCAAGGGACATAACATAAAAGGGAGACACCGGGGGGAGCAACAAGGGACCACCAGCCTTAAAATCATGTTGTGGAATGTGAATGGTTTGGGGTGTCGCATTAAGCGCAAGATAGTGTTACAATATCTACAGCGACACTCCCCGGGCATAGTGCTGCTTCAGGAAACCCATCTGAAAGGTCATAGATACCGAGCACTAGATAGATACGGATACAAGCTAGTCGCCCACGCCGGTTACACGGCCGGATCAAGAGGAGTGGGAATACTGGTAAAGACAGGTCTTCCATTAGTAGTAGACAAGATTTGGCACGACCCCATGGGACGGTCGGTGGCCCTCACGGGGAAATGGGAGGGACAAGTTATCAATATTGTCTCAAGTTACGTTCCTCCGGCTGTGCGATCTGAGGCGTTCACAGCGTGTTATGTTTCGTATAGAGGCCCTAATATAGACACGTTCATATATGCCGTATATGGTCATAATCGTATGTGCCCTATTATGGTCATATTCGTATATGCCCTATTATGGTCATAATCGTCTATGCCCTATTATAGTCATGATCTCCTATGCCCTAATATAGGCATGATCTTTCACCTACATTAGTTCCCTACAGTACACAGCGAACTCTGAGGGTTAAACGTTATCTAGTCTGTGGTTAGAACACTGCAGGGTTTTTCCCGAACACAGGCCTACAATGTACTCATAAATTATGCATGAGCATTCACCAGCTACATCTCCCGCATAATATATATGTACAAAGTTCACCCCTGACGTCTTCCTCATGTCTAACAAAGACCAATACAAACCATACTGAGGGACGAGACACTTTAGGGTATAAATACACCACATCTTGCCACGTTAAGATAGAGAGAACTGAGACTTCCATGCTGACACACTGACCAGAGACGCTGAGGCTCCTGCATGCAGTCGCTCCAGCTGACAGCGGTCTAACACAGCCCTTGCGGGGTGTCCAACTCGAGACCAGGACGGGGTTCCACACTCTCTCTATTCAGGTAATGGGGTTCGACTAAATCCTTAGAAGGATTCTTGGCTCTTAGGCTTTTAGACCTACACACATGCTAGGTACACTTAGGTACATCTAGTTAGGCATCATAGGAGTACGTGCACTTTTATAATGCATTTTATATATTCATGTATGCATTCATGATTCTTGCAATATGGTAGAACTGTACTACCCTTTCACTTTTATCGTACTGATGATAATATATCTCTGCTATTGTCTGCTGGTTGCTGCAGCACATATATTCTACACCAGAATAACAACTGTTCAATAAATACTTATTGAAACGCCCAGACTGTTTATTCTGTGTAACTCTCTGAGACAAACCGAATAAGTAAGCACGAGTGACTGAGCGAAAAGTAGTACATTGTTTCCATGATTCTGAGGGATCAGGGTTGTCATGATCTAAGGTTGCCAGGAACTAATCTCTCCCCGATAAGAGGAGATTCTAGTGGCACTGAGAGCTAGCTAATGCAAATCAGGCTAACATACGCGGTGGGGGTGCACAGAGTCAGTCTACCACCAATCCCACAGTTTATGTTATCCAAACGCGCAGGTCCTGCAGGGGTACTATAGGAACTACATGACAAGCGCTGGGGACCTTGCTGGTCGATCTTCCAGCCAGAATACTGGTGCTGGGCGGCGACATGAACTCTACCACGGACCCGGGGATAGATAGAGAAACCACATCCACTAGAGAGAGAGGGGTGGAGCCGCTTCGAGCGTTTGCTGAAGCTATGGGACTGACAGATCTTTGGCGGATGCACAATCCAGGCACTCGCCAATACACCTTTTACTCAGCAGCACACCGTAGTTACTCCCGCCTACACCACATACTGACGCACAGAGGGAGAGAAACATGGTTCGCCGATGCCCGAATTGGTCCGCGAGATATCTCGGACCATTCTACGGTAGAGGTGATGGTGAGGGGACCGACTCGGACACACACCCTACCACCCAGACTGAATGCATGGTTCTTTAAAAACAAGGAAAATACCCAAAAAGTCAGGGAACGGGCACAACTTTGCTTCCAGGAAAACGAGGGGACAGTTGAAGAGGCCTGCATTTTGTGGGAAGCATTCAAACCAGTTATGAGGGGGTATGTACAGGCCTGTATAGGTGGTAGTAATAAAGAAAAGAGACTACAGTGGGACAAACTGGAGGCGGCAGTGGTCGAGATGGAGGCATGCTTTCTAGAGGGAGGGAGAACGGATCAGGAGTTAGCGCACCGACTAGAACGCAAGAGACAGGAATTACAAGATCTGGTGAATAACGCTGCGAGATCGGCAGCACTGGCCACACCGAGATGAGTGTATGACCTGGGGTATAAGGCTAATAAAATGATTGCCTGGCTCGAAAAGAGAGACAGAGACAGGAATTGGGTCGCAGAAATACGTGACGAACGCGGAAACACGTAAACTACTGGGGAGGACATGGCGCGAGTCTTTGCGGACTAGTACGAGGAGATATATACGTCAACACCTGGCAGGACAGAGGCAGATTGCAGCAAACTGTTAGCTGAAATGAGACTTCCGGAGTTGTCCGCTGAAGATAGGGAACATATCGAGAAAGACATCACGACAGATGAAATAATTGGCGCTATCCAGGATCTACAGGCAGGGAAGGCACCGGGACCAAATAGGCTGCCCGTGGAGCTCTTTAAATTCACAGCGGGTATAGTGGCCCCGTATCTACGGGAAATGTTTAATGAAGCGAGGGAAAAGGGGTGTCTGCCAATAGATCAGCGAACAAAGCGATACAAAAGGGGATGATGGACGGAACGTTTGAGCCAATCAAACACTCACCCCCAGTCAACTGATCTGGGTTTAATCCATCATCATTCTTTAGCTCACTCCACCACCCCAGTTCAGACATGGCCATATGCAAATCAGTCTGACCCTGTGCCTCATGGGAACAGTCCAGCCCGAACTGCCAAGCCATGTCTTCCCTGGACCGGAAACAAGCATCCTAGGACCGGTTTCTGGCATTCCAGCCGTCATCAGCCAGGCTTGCTTGAATCCAGTGGCAAAGTGAGCAAGGGACCCACGTCTGGGCATACCCCCGCCAACTTAGGGCGAACAAAGCGATACAAAGGGGATGATGGACGGAACGTTTGAGCCAATCAAACACTCACCCCCAGTCAACTGATCTGGGTTTAATCCATCATCATTCTTTAGCTCACTCCACCACCCCAGTTCAGACATGGCCATATGCAAATCAGTCTGACCCTGTGCCTCATGGGAACAGTCCAGCCCGAACTGCCAAGCCATGTCTTCCCTGGACCGGAAACAAGCATCCTAGGACCGGTTTCTGGCATTCCAGCCGTCATCAGCCAGGCTTGCTTGAATCCAGTGGCAAAGTGAGCAAGGGACCCACGTCTGGGCATACCCCCGCCAACTTAGGGCGAACAAAGCGATACAAAGGGGATGATGGACGGAACGTTTGAGCCAATCAAACACTCACCCCCAGTCAACTGATCTGGGTTTAATCCATCATCATTCTTTAGCTCACTCCACCACCCCAGTTCAGACATGGCCATATGCAAATCAGTCTGACCCTGTGCCTCATGGGAACAGTCCAGCCCGAACTGCCAAGCCATGTCTTCCCTGGACCGGAAACAAGCATCCTAGGACCGGTTTCTGGCATTCCAGCCGTCATCAGCCAGGCTTGCTTGAATCCAGTGGCAAAGTGAGCAAGGGACCCACGTCTGGGCATACCCCCGCCAACTTAGGGCGAACAAAGCGATACAAAAGGGGATGATGGACGGAACGTTTGAGCCAATCAAACACTCACCCCCAGTCAACTGATCTGGGTTTAATCCATCATCATTCTTTAGCTCACTCCACCACCCCAGTTCAGACATGGCCATATGCAAATCAGTCTGACCCTGTGCCTCATGGGAACAGTCCAGCCCGAACTGCCAAGCCATGTCTTCCCTGGACCGGAAACAAGCATCCTAGGACCGGTTTCTGGCATTCCAGCCGTCATCAGCCAGGCTTGCTTGAATCCAGTGGCAAAGTGAGCAAGGGACCCACGTCTGGGCATACCCCGCCAACTTAGGGCGAACAAAGCGATACAAAAGGGGATGATGGACGGAACGTTTGAGCCAATCAAACACTCACCCCCAGTCAACTGATCTGGGTTTAATCCATCATCATTCTTTAGCTCACTCCACCACCCCAGTTCAGACATGGCCATATGCAAATCAGTCTGACCCTGTGCCTCATGGGAACAGTCCAGCCCGAACTGCCAAGCCATGTCTTCCCTGGACCGGAAACAAGCATCCTAGGACCGGTTTCTGGCATTCCAGCCGTCATCAGCCAGGCTTGCTTGAATCCAGTGGCAAAGTGAGCAAGGGACCCACGTCTGGGCATACCCCGCCAACTTAGGGCGAACAAAGCGATACAAAAGGGGATGATGGACGGAACGTTTGAGCCAATCAAACACTCACCCCCAGTCAACTGATCTGGGTTTAATCCATCATCATTCTTTAGCTCACTCCACCACCCCAGTTCAGACATGGCCATATGCAAATCAGTCTGACCCTGTGCCTCATGGGAACAGTCCAGCCCGAACTGCCAAGCCATGTCTTCCCTGGACCGGAAACAAGCATCCTAGGACCGGTTTCTGGCATTCCAGCCGTCATCAGCCAGGCTTGCTTGAATCCAGTGGCAAAGTGAGCAAGGGACCCACGTCTGGGCATACCCCGCCAACTTAGGGCGAACAAAGCGATACAAAGGGGATGATGGACGGAACGTTTGAGCCAATCAAACACTCACCCCCAGTCAACTGATCTGGGTTTAATCCATCATCATTCTTTAGCTCACTCCACCACCCCAGTTCAGACATGGCCATATGCAAATCAGTCTGACCCTGTGCCTCATGGGAACAGTCCAGCCCGAACTGCCAAGCCATGTCTTCCCTGGACCGGAAACAAGCATCCTAGGACCGGTTTCTGGCATTCCAGCCGTCATCAGCCAGGCTTGCTTGAATCCAGTGGCAAAGTGAGCAAGGGACCCACGTCTGGGCATACCCCCGCCAACTTAGGGCGAACAAAGCGATACAAAAGGGGATGATGGACGGAACGTTTGAGCCAATCAAACACTCACCCCCAGTCAACTGATCTGGGTTTAATCCATCATCATTCTTTAGCTCACTCCACCACCCCAGTTCAGACATGGCCATATGCAAATCAGTCTGACCCTGTGCCTCATGGGAACAGTCCAGCCCGAACTGCCAAGCCATGTCTTCCCTGGACCGGAAACAAGCATCCTAGGACCGGTTTCTGGCATTCCAGCCGTCATCAGCCAGGCTTGCTTGAATCCAGTGGCAAAGTGAGCAAGGGACCCACGTCTGGGCATACCCCGCCAACTTAGGGCGAACAAAGCGATACAAAAGGGGATGATGGACGGAACGTTTGAGCCAATCAAACACTCACCCCCAGTCAACTGATCTGGGTTTAATCCATCATCATTCTTTAGCTCACTCCACCACCCCAGTTCAGACATGGCCATATGCAAATCAGTCTGACCCTGTGCCTCATGGGAACAGTCCAGCCCGAACTGCCAAGCCATGTCTTCCCTGGACCGGAAACAAGCTGGGGTGGCATAGTGGGCAAAAGAACAATGGATTTAACCCAGATCTTTTGACTGGGGGAGAATGTTTGCATTGTCAGCATTCCGTCCATCATTTGTTTGCTGTAACACTTTTTGCCCTAAGTGGGATGGGTATGCCCAGACGTGGGTCCCTTGCTCACTGTGCCACTGGATTCAAGCTAGCCTGGCTGAAGAAGGGTGACATACCCTGAAACAGGTCCCAGGCTGCTTGTTTCCGGTCCAGGGAGGACCTGGCCTGGCAGTTCGGTCTGGACTGTTCCCATGGGGTACAGGGTCAGGACTGATTTGCATATGGCTGGGTCCAAACTGGGGTGGCATAGTGGGCAAAAGAACAATGGATTTAACCCAGATCTTTTGACTGGGGGAGAATGTTTGCATTGTCAGCATTCCGTCCATCATTTGTTTGCTGTAACACTTTTTGCCCTAAGTGGGATGGGTATGCCCAGACGTGGGTCCCTTGCTCACTGTGCCACTGGATTCAAGCTAGCCTGGCTGAAGAAGGGTGACATACCCTGAAACAGGTCCCAGGCTGCTTGTTTCCGGTCCAGGGAGGACCTGGCCTGGCAGTTCGGTCTGGACTGTTCCCATGGGGTACAGGGTCAAGACTGATTTGCATATGGCTGGGTCCAAACTGGGGTGGCATAGTGGGCAAAAGAACAATGGATTTAACCCAGATCTTTTGACTGGGGGAGAATGTTTGCATTGTCAGCATTCCGTCCATCATTTGTTTGCTGTAACAATAGATCAGCGAACGGCAACCATCGTTGTAATTCCCAAAGCGGGCAAACCAGCCGATCAATGCGGCTCGTATCGGCCAATATCCTTGTTGAATATGGAGGTTAAAATTCTAGCTAAGGTATTGGTAAATCGACTTCTAGAGCCAATCACGACCTTGATACACCCAGACCAGTCTGGTTTTATGTCCCATTGGAGCACCAGGCTTAATCTTAGACACTTATATGGGGTGATGCATCTAGTAAGAACCAATCCAGGGATGGAAGCGGTACTATTATCCCTCAAAGCTCGCATGGCGTTCGATAGCATAGAATGGCACTACCTGTTCGAGGTCCTGAAACGGTTCGGGTTTGGCCCTCAATTTCAATCCTGGATTAAACTGTTATATAAAGCTCCCCTGGCCAGGGTCAGAGTGATCGGTTTGGTGTCCCGCTCTTTTGCTCTTCATAAGGGAACGAGACAGGGATGCCCTCTTTCCCCGATATTATTTGCACTGGCGTTGGAACCGCTGGCAGCATGGGTGAGAGGGGACCCAGTGATCTCTGGTATTTACGGGGGAGACCAATGGGAAGAGAGAATCTCGTTATACGCCGACGATGTCCTCCTGTATGCAACGAGGCCACGATTCACAGTGAACCGGCTATTACAGATTTTTAAATTATTCGGGGGATATTCAGGATATCAGATTAACTGGGATAAGTCTCTCCTGTGCATGTTATCAAATGGACCACCACCGGTACTCGGTGCGGAAACCAACCTGCAGGTTAGAGATAGTTTTAAATACCTGGGCATACAGATAGCCAAAACAGATGCTGAATTTCTGGCGGGGAACCTACAGCCACAGCTAGAAAGATTAAAGAGGGATGTAGCCCACTGGAGGACCCTGCCGATATCCCTTATGGGGAGAGCGGTTCTCTTCAAAATGATGTTGTTACTCAGAATGTTGTATATTCTGCAGAACACCCCATGTCCAGTACCCGACAAATTCTTTAGAGACGGGGACGGTGAGCTAAGGACATTATTGTGGGACGGAGGGGGTGCAAGGATCGCATTAGCCAAGTTACAGAGAGGAGTGTATGAAGGTGGTCTGGCCATACCAGACATCCAGAAATACTACTGGGCATCACAGCTAATGGTAATCAATGATTGGGTATTTACAGACAGGAGTGACCCGGCATACCGTGTAGACCATTGGGCGATGGGGGCCAGAGGATACTTAGGTGCATTGTATTGTATTGTATTGTAATTGCATTTATATAGCGCTTACTACCCCTGACGAGGCGTCGAAGCGCTTTTTCGGCGAGTAGCACGCTACTCCGGGACCCATAGAGGATTAGTGTTGAATTAGTATAGTGAAACATGCAAGTACATTTTAAGTGGCGGATAGGTTAGTCAGTTATTTGGATTTGGAAGGATAGCAGAAGGATAGAAGAGGAAAAAAAGGTTTGTATTTATATAGCGCTTGTTTCCCCTGATGGGGTGTTGAAGCACGCTACTCCGGAAACCCATAAAGGATTAGTGGTGAATTAGTATGGTGAAATATGAAAGTAATTTGAATGGTGGATATTAGTCAGTTAATTATGGTCAAAACGTCAGCATTCTGAAACAATGCGGTCTTGGAGAACTGTGCTGATAACTGCTACCTTTCCAGGATCGTGTGCTCACTCAGAATGTCACCCCTAAAGGAATGTGCCCATCACTGCTGATCTCCGTTATTCTGAAAATCCGCAATCTTACCAAAGAGTACTCATCATTCCTCTCACCAACCCTAGGTGAAGGTGGCGATCCTTGCCAATTACCCAAGAATCTGAAGTACTGCTATCTCAGCGAAGAGTGCCATTAGTGAAGGTGCCTAGCACTGCTGATTCCCCAGGATTCTCAAATACTGCAATCTCAGAGAAGCATTCCTCTCACCAATGCTAAGTTTAAAATGCCCATCACCGTAGATTCCCAGGTTTCTCAAACGGTGCAAACATAGAGATGGGTGCCTATCAGTCTACCCCCCATTACTCCTCACAGCGTTCCGATAGGTGACTCCCGTGATCACGATATACAGCACTCTTCACAATTAATGCCCACTCCTATCCTGCAGATCTTAGGTGCTGGTGCCTACAACCGCTGATACCCCTTGCACTCTTGGAGTAGTGTGTAAGGCCCCTACCAACCACAGGAGCGCAGTGCCAACCTCCACATGCAGGGAGAACAGGGCCTCCTATTTTGCAACCTCATGTGAGTTTTCTCCCACAATAGGCTATTAGTGGCAGTGTATAACCGTGGGCCAACCTTGCAAAGCTGTTATCCGAGGAGAGCGCTTAACCATTGCGTGCGGTCTTCAAACTTATTGGAAAGGTTTTTAAATGAAGGATTCCTTTCCCTCGTTTACTTACCTGCGTGTTTCTTGAATGGCTCCATTCGGTCTTTTGACTGCAGCGCCAGGAACGTACTGATCACAGCCGTATCAGGAATCCTCTTAACCCTCTTTTCACCCCTGCTCCATCCTGACTCCTGATAGGGCCTGGGGCGATTTTGTCTCACCGCCCATGCATGCATCCATTCTTAGACAAGCTGCGCTGCAAAGAGCATGCGCAGCAAGTCTATGGGTTGCGAATGTGTGAAGAGGGCTGAAATGAAAAGCGCTCTTCACACATGTGCAAAACATGGAGCTGAAGCACCCATGCCCTGTGTTGCTCCTCTGTGCACTTCCGTTGACACCTGCACAGAAATGAAAGCAAAACGAACTGGCAAATCTGTCAGTTCGTCCGTTTGCATTTCTGGAGGCTGGACATGCACAGAGTAGCTTTTCTCTCCTACTGTGTGCTGGTGATGGGAGGTCGCCGCCCTTGCGCCCCCTATGGACCAGCCGCCACTGCCACTGGAATTATGTGGTTTGTGGCTGCTGCGTTTTTTGCATAATTAAGGATTTGCCACAATCCATCATGTGATGTATAATCTGCTGATTTTAAGAAAAAAAAATGTTTCAAGCCCAAACAGATCAAAGGTTACAAAAAATGTGGCAACACCACGTCACCACACAGCAGAAGGAATGCCATTTTCAAAGGTCGACTGGTCCCTTTTCTGTTGCTTATTACTGACCCATTTGTTTCTTAGAGGAAGAGGAAACTTTGGGGTCAGGAAATAGCAATGGGGTGGAGCACCACACTGGGGCAGGCTGACATCATTGAAAATGGTTAACCCATGCTTAGCCACCGTCAGTGGAGAGCTGAATGTTTGAGAATTGTTATATTAACTATAAAAAAAAACGATTTTGACAGTTTTCAAACGTTTTACAGGACTAAGTACAGAAAGGTATGGAAAGCTATGTTTCTCTTTAATCTGAGGAATCGTTCATCATTGCAAGAATTTTACAGACGTTATGCCCTGTCCCTCAAACCTTATACATTTTTTGATGGCCGCAGGTCTGCATTATCCTGCCCGCGATAGAGGCATGCTGCTCCAGAACTACCAACCTTATGTTCAAAGATATGAACACTCAAACTG